>CM071866.1:40309478-40399981 GCA_036759665.1 Gynandropsis gynandra
CCTTAATTTTGTGGTTTTACTTCAACTTGTGATGCATTGTTTCTTCAAAAATATGGTGTAGCCGTTTTGATCTCTTTTCTTCTTCAGTTGTTGCAGGTTTTTGTCGATTGGGCCTCAAAATGCAGATCTGGGACGTGGACTGGAGTTGCATGCGGTTTGGGCTTCTACAATTCTTTTTTGTAGCCTTTTAATGTCGTGGGCCTTTGTAAGCCTAATTTTCTTAAGCTTGTAAACTTCAGGAGCGGTCTCGAACCTTCGAGTTCATTCTCCGCTATCGATCATGTCCTTGAACCATAGCTCTTCTCCCTCGATCCCTTCCTTTAGTTCGTGTCCGAGGGGGATCGACACCTTCAATCTCCCTCTAGATCTTTCTCGGTACAATCCCTAGGCTCATCTGCAAATCCTCAAACCTCTTTGTCCCAAGAGCCTTCGTCAGTATGTCCGTAAGCTGGTCATCTCTAGCATATTACTATCCTTCTCTTTCAGCCTCTCTCACGACATGAATTTTAAAGTTGATATGCTTCATCCTCCAGTGTTGAACTATATTCTTTCCTATTTCCATGGCTAATGTGTTGTCGCCATAAATTGGAATCCCACCATCAATATCAAACCCTAGTTCTTCAAATAACCTTCTAAACCATACATAACGGTTCGTGGTTTCACACATAGGAGTATACTCTGCCTCAGCAGTGGATTGTCTTATCACAGATTGTTTCTATGTTTCCACGAAAACACCACACTCCCTATTGTAAAATAATAACATGTTGTGTTTCACATGTCTTCAATACTATCTCCCCAGTCTGAATTTGAATAGTTCTGCATCTTCTGTAAACTTGAATCATAATCCATAGTGTGTAGTTCCTCTAATGTATCTTAGTACTCGTTTAGCTTCTAAAAGACTTGTTTCCGTAGGTTTTGACATGTACCTAGAGAGAGGAGACACCAAACATGAGATAAGGTCTTGTGGCTGCAAGTTATAGGAGACCTCCAACCATGCTCCTATATTGTAGTGCATTGGTGAGTTCTTCTCCCTTGTTTACTTTCTTCCCTGTTGGTGTTAGAGAGGTGTTGACACTCTTAGAGTGTTGCATTCCAAACTTGCTGAGAGGTGTGTAGCATATTTGTTTTGATGTAGGAACATCCCTCCTTGGTATAATTAAGCTCAAACCCTAGAAAGTACCTCAGCCTGCCCAGTCACTAATCTTAAAAGCCTCACTTAGCTTAGCCTTGAATCCTTTCATCAATTCGTCATCACTCCCAGTTATACTAATATCATCCACATAGATACACACAATTAGGATTCCAGAATCTAACCTTTTGTGTACATGGCCGCATCACAATGGCTTCTTGTACACCCTTCTGTCAAGAAGAATGCATCTATTTTGTTGTACCAAGCCAAGACATAGGTTTGTGTAAACCCTAAGGCCACCAGTCTTGCTTTCAACTTTTAAATTCTGCCATTTTCATTTGACTTTATTTTGTAACGCCATTTTAACACTGATCAACTTATGATTTTTAGGTTTGTCCACTAGTTCCTAAGTTTTATTCTTGTGAATCATCTCCATTTCATCATCCATAGCCTTCCTCCGGCCTGGATCAGCCATTGCTTTCTAACATGAAGTAGGTTCTTCCACTGCCAGGTAACAAGCATCATAATTCTGACCTTCCTCAATTTCATTTAGTTCGCCATCTTCACAAATCTGACTTAGTCTTCTGGTTTTGTGTATGAGCCTAACGAAGGAAGATGAGCCACTACTAGATTGTCCACTACTCAAGTGAAAAGGAAAAAACACTTTAGCTCAGTTCATTTCACTCCTTTCTTGTGTTTACTTCTCTGTGTATTGTTGTAGTCTGTGTCACTTATGTATGTCTAGGAACCCCAACTAATGTAGGCATAGATATTACTCCTTGTAAACTAGACTATGTAGTCCAATCCCAACTCTTATCTTCTTCAAAGATCACAACTCTTACAACCTCAACTTTCCCTATCTGTATTTTGTAGATTCTATAACCCTTGTTTAATCTGTTGTACCCCACGAAAATACCAAGTTTTAATCTCTCATCTAGTTTCTTCCTTTGCTATGTAGGTACATGGACACACTACAAAAAATATCCAGTTTGCAATGAACGGATCAACGAATCTGTCCGTTGATGAAAATTTCCAACGGATTGCAACAGATACCCGAGAAAGTCCAATGTGCTGCCATCCGTTGCAATCCGTTGCAATTATCAAGGGATGGTCAACAGATCAACTCGGTTGCTACAGGCATTGGAAAGCCGTTAGAAAACCCCAAAAAAATGACAAACCAGACATTTGTAGCTAAATGTAACGGATGTCCGTTGGTATTGGCAACAGAAGCCCGTTGAATTGTTAATTTCGAGGATTGTCGGTGGAATAATTTCACGTGACCTTGAAATGGGCATCCGTTGAGGAATCCAATGATGTCCGTTGGAAATAACACTATTTAATGATCAATATTAAGGTTTTAGCATCAAACCATCAACAAAAAATATATTTTCAACAAAATATCGTCTTCTTCAAATAGAGATATATATAGATTGAGAGAGTGGATGTATAGTAGAAAAAATCCTATAACCGAAGAGATTACGAATTCTTACACGAATTAGAGCAATTCATGAGTTTTGCGTCGATGCATCCTTTGTGTCAAGAATGCGGGACAATGTTATGTCCATGCAAAAGATGCAAAAATATAAAGTATCCAAGTCAAAAAATTATTTGCAAACATCTTTACAAGGTGGATTTGTAGAGAATTACAAAATTTGGTTATATATTTCACCGTGAAAATTGCGGCATTAGAGATATTTTGCAAGAAGCACAAGTAGAAAGAAATGAAGAAGTTATTTATGAAGCATCAACAACTAATCCATATGTGGAATGGTGTCAGATGCTTTTCCTAGAGTTGTTCATGAACAACCGCATGAAGAGATGCCAAACATCGATGCACACCGATTTTCGACCTATTGGATTTGGTGAAACAACCTATATATGAAAGTTGTCATGAAGGTCAGTTCCGCTTATCTATCTTCAAGATTGATGAGTATAAAAACAGACTACAATGTTGCTGAAAATTGCGTAAATTCATTTTGCAAAACCATGCGTGAATATTTATCAGAAAAAAAATCAAGCTTCCGAGACATACTATGAAACAAAGAATATTTTAAAAGATTTAGAATGCCACATGAGAAAAGTAATGTTTGTAGAAAAAGTTGCATGTTGTTTTGGGGAAATGATAAAGACTTGTTGGAATGCAAGTTTTGCAGTACAAGCAGATTTTGGCAAAAAACAAATCTTCACGTCAATATGTACCATATAAAAAATGTTCTATATGTCTACAGCAAACAGATTGAGAATGTTATTTGAATAAAAAAACGGTTGCGGCAATGAGATGGCACGCAGAACACTCGACAGGCAAAGGGATAATGCAACATCCATCGGATTGTAAGGCTTGGAAATATTTCAATGAAATATTTCCTGAGTTCGCATATGAAACGAGAAATGTTTATCTTTGCGTGTGCACCGATGGTTTTAGTCCATATGCAATGAATAGGAAGAGAACCGACTCTTCTTGAGCTGGTTGTAGAAACCCACGTCAAGAAAAAACCGATCGTCGGGGAAGAGAGCGACGAACCTGAACTCATCGACCCTCGAGCGGAACAGACCGTGTAAGCTGTGATAGATAAGATCACACAGCAATCACAAGCTTGTGGTTCAACTTCCGACGAGCTCACTCCTTTACAAAAGGATAAAATTTATTTAGAGGTAAAGAAAAGACTTATTATTCATACTTCGATGAGTAAATAAAATATTTTCTAACGATTCTAAATCTAACTTTTTTTTTATTTTGTAGGCGGTTAGACCGTATAAGGGGCATCTATACAGTCTTGGTGCCCTTCAAAAGATATCGTTGAGGACGCCACGATGGTGCCCCTCGTGGTTCAAGAGAGATACACGCAACAATAGCGTATCGAGGATCTCGAAGCACAATATTAGACGGGGGAAACAACTCCGTGCCAAGAACCGGTTATCGATTCGGATGCAACGCCTTCTTCACGAGGTGCTGGCGACCATGGGGATGAACTCAGTGCCACAAATTTAGATGATATGTAATAGAAATTAGGTTATTATTTTGTACAAACTTTTTTTTATTAATTTAGGTTTTCTTAATTTGTATTTTAATATTTTAAAAAATTTGTTTAATTTTTTTATTTTTAGTTTTTTGAAAAAATACCAACGGATAACCGTTGACAGTTTTAAAAAAATTGTAACAGGTATCCATTGGAATCCCAAATTCCCCCAAATTTGTAACGGATGCCCGCTGTTATTTCTCACCAACCGACCAACAAACATCTGTTGAAAACTTTTAATTCCCGTGCATTTTTCGTACCAACGGATTGGCAACGGATATCTATTACAAATTGAAAACGGGCATCCGTTATAAATTTGTCACGGAAATCCGTTGCAGGAATTGTAACGAACATTCATTACATCTGCCAACGGATTTATCTGTTACCCTTCCGTTGGAATATTGCAATGGATAATATCCGTTGTAACGCCGTTTAGAATCGCAATGGATCTCAATTTGTAACGAACGATTTCCAACGAATCTTTATCTATTGTCTTCCGTTGGGAATCAATCATTGCAACGGATTTTTGGCGATTTCCAACGGATAACATTTATAAAGTAAAACAATATAAAAGTATTTACATTAAATTTACTATAGCGTCCCGAGAGACGATTAGGATCGATAACTGGAAGGGTGGATGCCCGTCAAAATTATCGATTAAGGAGTTGACATCCACCATCTCGTCCTTTTAATCAAATATCGGTGGTGCCGATATCAGTGAAGGAGGGCGATATGGTGGCGGTGGAGGCGGGGGAGGGGCTCCCGCCGAACCAGTCAAAATACCTCCCGAACCTATGAATCGTCTAGCCCTTATTTTCGTGTTTAGTGATTGTAAGTGTGATTTTGTGTGTGAGAGAAAGTGTTTGAGAGGATTTTGATGTTTTGAATTGTGTTGAAAATGAAACTGTTCGACGGTTTATATGCAGAAATTTCCAACGGGCATCGGTTGGAATTTCCAACGGATGCCCGTTAGAAAACACATCAACTCAATGGACGCAATTAGTCGACGTGACGTTCTGTTCCTCCAATGGGCATCCGTTGTAATTTCCAACGGATGTCCGTTGGAAACCCGTGTTCCCGAGGCAACGGACGGCAAAACGGTGGTTCGTCTCCCGTTGCAACGGGCATCCATTACAATTTGCAACGGATGCCCGTTGAAATATTCTGTAGACTAGAGTAAGCATCATGACACTTTGCAATGGGCATCCGTTGCAAATTTTATCGGATGCCTGTTACAATCTTTCTAACGGGCTTCCATTGTAACTTTGTAACGGATGCAGTTAGCATTTGTAATGGATGACTGTGAAACATTTTAACGGTCATCCGTTAACTTTTCCTAACGGATGCCCGTTAGAATATTTGTAACGGGCATCCGTTACAATTTGCCAACGGGATGCCCGTTACAATTGTGGAAAACTATGAATTTTTTTCTAAGTGTAGGAGGCAATTTTTTGTTCGGACATGCATCCGCTAGGAAAAGTTAGATTTTTTGTTCGAAAACTATAATAAATGCAATTAATTTTAATAGATGTGTACACGAGTACTTACGTAATCTCTCAACCACGAGCGATGATGTTGAACTTTCATGTCTGTGATTTCATTTGTGTTTAGATGACGATATGTACCATGTAATTCTTCATCAAATATCCTGTATAATGAAAATACGTTAATATTGTATATATATACATATATTTAAAAGATTTAATAATATTGTTTTGTACATTTCGAACGGTAATAACTCTTGACAATTTAATAATATATATATGTGGACGTAATTATACTCCTCAGGTGTTAACCAATATTCCTCGGAATTACCTTCTGTACGTCCAACTTGTGTAATAATCTCAGAAATTATGGCAACTACGGATTATATTGATAGTTTGTGTGATCATCTGCTGCACGTCGTTCTTCCAACAAGTATTGTTGGACAATAGATCCTTCGACCGCTGCTTTGTTTTTTGCTTTTTGCTCTCCCAAAAGATACTACGTTTATACCAGTTATGAAATTCACCTTGGCTTTTTGGTTTACGATCTCCACCGCATTCTACCGATTCTTGTAAATCACCCATTGTGTTCGATCTATCGTAAGGGATTTGTGTTCCGGTTTGCATACACGGTGCCTCTTCTTTTTGTACCACGTTCTTTAAAAAAAAATTTATCTTTCAGGCAATCATGTCAACGAGGAAAAAATCTTCTATGACAATCAAACCAACATGGTTTCTTACCATGTACTAGTCGAAATGAATCTGTATCCTCCATACAATATGGACATGCCAATATTCCGTACATGCTCCATCCAGATAACATTCCATAGGCAGTAAAGTCGCTAATTGTCCACAACAAGACCGCTTTCAATGTGAAATTTTGCTTCGTACTAACGTTATAAGCAAGAATTCTTTCGTTCCACAAATCTCTTAATTCATGAATTAAGGGCTGCAAAATGACCTCGAAACTTTTCTTTGGATGTTCTGGTCCTGGAATAAGTAAGGTCAGAAACATTACCTCTCTTTTCAAACACATCTCGGGAGGCAAATTATACGGAGACAAAATCATCAGTCATAGAGAATATTGACTTCCAGATTGTCCATATGGACTAAAACCATCGGTGCACATGCAAAGATAAACATTTCACGTTTCATACGCGAACTGGGGAAATATTTCATTGAAATCTTTCCGAGCCTTACCATCCGATGGATGTTGCATTATATCTTCAGCCGTCGAGTGTTCTGCGTGCCATCTCATTACCGCAGCGGTTTTTTTCGATTCAAATAACCTTCTCAACCTATTTGATACAGGGATATATAACATTTTCTTCTATGGTACATATTTACGTGAACATGGTTTTTTGGCCGAAATCTACTTGCACCGCAAAACTTGCATTCCAACAAGTCTTTATCATTTCCCAAAAACAACATGCAACTGTTTCTATAAATATTTTAACACATTCTTTGTTTCGTAGTATGTCTCGAGAGCTTGATTATTTTCCGGAAAATATTCACGCATGGTTTTGCAAAATGAATCCATGCAATTTTCAACAACATTGTAGTCTGTTTTTTACTCATCAATCTTGAAGATAAATATAAGTGAGATTGATCTTCACGAAAACCTTCATATATAGGCTGTTCCACCGAATCCAATAGATTGAAGAATCGGCGTGTATCGATGTTCAACATCTCTTCACGCGTTTGTTCATTAACAATTCTAGGAAAAGCATCTAACACCATTTCCACATATGGATTGGTCGTTGATGCTTCATAAATAACTTCTCCATTTCTTTCTACATGTGATTCTTGCACAATATCTCTAACGCCGCAATTTTGGCCGTGAAAAAACAAAATTTTGTAATTGTCAACGAAACCCACCTTATAAAGATGTTTGCAGACAATTTCTTGACTTCGATACTTCATGTTTTTGCATCTTTTTCATGGACATAACATTGTCCCGCGTTCTTGACACAAATTTTGCATTGATGCAAAACTCATGAATTGCTCCAATCCTTTTAAGAATTCTTCTGTAATCTCTTCGGTTATAAGATCTTTTCTTCTATACATCCACTCTCTCGATCTATATATATCTCGATTTAAAGAAGAAGACATTTTTTTGAAAATATATTTGTTGTTGATGGTTTGATTCTAAAACCTTGATTGTAATCAATAAATAGTTTATTTTGCAACGGACATCCATTGGAAATCTCAACGGATGATCACTGCAAGTTCCCGTGAATTTATTTCCACCGGAAAACCTCAAAATTAACAATTTCAACGGGTATCCGTTACAATTTCTAACGAGAATCCGTTACAATTGGCAACAGATGTTCGTTGGAATATTTTTTTCGGTGTTCTAGCAGGCTTCCAACGGATATCGCTAACGGAAGATATCCGTTAACATTCCGTTAAAAGTTACGACGGATTGCAATGGAAGGGGGCAACGGGCAACGAGAAACGGACGATATTCGTTAAATGTCGATTGAATTTTTTAACAGATTGCAATGGATGTGTCGGTTGGAAGTTCTCGTATATTTGTTGCCATTTCTCATCAATTTGTTGGAAACAGCCTGTTTTTTGTAGTATTTTAGGCCTTAATTTTGTGGTTTTACATCAACTCGTGTTGCATTGTTTCTTCAAAAATATGGTGTAGCCGTTCTAATCTCTTTTCTTCTTCAGTTGTTGAAGGTTTTTGTCGATTGGGCCTCAAAATGCAGATCTGGGACATGGACTGGAGTTGCATGCAGGATGGGCTTCTTCAATTCTTTTTTGTGTCCTTGTAATATTGTGGGGCTTTGTAAGCCTAGTTTTCTTAAGCTTGTAAACATCAGGAGCGTTCTCGAACCTTCGAATTCATTCTCCTCTTTCGATCATGTCCTTGAACCATAGCTCTTCTGATATGATCGTAGACAATGAAGAGGACGCGACCCACATGGCTGAGGAGGACACGACCTGCATTGCTGAGGAGGACGCGACCCACGCTGCAAAGGACGAGACCGCACACAGAAGAAGCGACCCGAGCTGAACCAAAGGGATAGAAGGTGGACGCGACTCGAAAGAAGGACGTTGGCCCCGTGACCCGTGCTAGGGCTATAGAGGAGGAAGCCTTGACCCTACCAGCAGGTCCCGTGACCCGAGCTAAAGCTAACAAGCTCAAGGAAGCGATCATCGGGATTCTCACGATCGTCCAAGTTCAAGACGAGTACTCGAGTTTTCATGGGATTTCCAACATCCGTGCCATACTTGAAGCCGAACCACAACTCTCAATGATCGAAAATTAGATAAGGGTTTCGCCTGTACTCTATTACCTTCGTTGGTTTTGTCCCACGAGGTTTTCTAACGATGGATTTTTAACGAGGACGCGACCCACTTCCGCGACCTAATTGTTGATCCAGGGCTTCAAGACGAGTACACGTATCGAAGTTCTATTTTAAGATTATTTTTTATATTTTGAATTTGGATATTTTTAGGTCATTTAATTGGAGCCTTGCATGGCTACTTAGCATTTATTACCCATTAAAGCCTTGCATGGCTATATTTGACTACATATGGCCGGCCATGTTCATGGTGTAGAACACCTTGGAATTTTGATTTTTAATCTTGAATTTCTCTTTGAAGAATTGATCTTGTTGGTGTGTATTATCCAGCAAACCGTTGGTGAGTAATATCCAACGAATCGTTCGTTCTCCGTAGGTGTGTAATATCCTCAAAGACGAGCCGATAAATCGAGAGCTTTTCCGCCACTCTCGTGTGACCATTTGCCCCACCCACCTTGTGCGAGGAGTCTTGCGACTCGGTTGCAGCAAGGACTATCCGTTCAACCTTCGTCTAAAGCGTTGTTCTAGTGAGGATCGTGTCATCTTCTACCTTGATCTCTTCCTTAGTTTGTGTCCGAGTGGATCGACACCTTCACGTTGCATTTCTGACTCACTCTAACGGATTTTTCACCGTCATTATGGTTGGATGGTTAAATTTGGGTTGACCGGTTATGGAATTGAATGTCGATGGTGTTTTCTGTCGAAATCGTGACGGAAATGAGAGAAATAGATTCGATGGAGGTCTTTGACAAAAATGTACCAGAGAAAGTCACGTCATTTCGTCGATGGTGGTGTTTCATCGATTATTGTTTTAAATTTTCCACCGTTTTTGTCATTTCGTTTTGCCTCCTTAGTTTGTTAAGAAGAAAATATATACATGTGTGTATGTAGACATACGTTTAAAAAAATGTTAGACCAACAGTCGGGTCGTTTGGATTTGGGAAGGAGATCCATACATATGTATATGTGTCATAATATTTCTATATTTATATAAGGGTGGAAAAGGGGTAAGTGTCTCTGGAGAGATCGAACCCATGACCAAATATGACAATAGCACTGAGAATGCACATAGCAAATAGGCCAAGAGCAGGTTTCAAAAATTACACGGCATGGTCTTTTAATTGTGGCATATATATGGTGTTTAAGTAACCAATTATGTGATTTCAATCAACATTTATGTATATAATTCCAAATCATATAAGTTTAATACTTTAAGTGTTTAATTGAAACAATATGACACAAAGTGTTCATCTGTTGTGAATATTTTTTTATAAAGCATTGAATGTTATGTAGGTGGATACCCATGCGAGTATTAATCGATACAAAGATAGATTCAAACTTGGTCTTATTTTCAATTATATTTGTTATGATAATTATATTGTTTTACATGTAATAGTAAATTGATCCAAAGATAGGTTTATTATTCATGTCTCAGTATCATTGTTTGATCATCACATAAATAATACCACTAGCAATTGATATTATTGTCCATGGACTTGATATTTATGTTGCACTTGGTATCTTGATTTATGTTTGTAAAATGCTTTGATTATAATATTTGATTGATTTTCATTGATCAAGTTAATCTTGTGGCAGTATCTACCAACATAAGTATGATTCTAATCCAAAGTGATTCCAACTTTAAGAAAATAGAAAAATAAGGTTGACATAGCTTTGGGATGCATGGATTTAGACTTTGTATTAAGGATTGAGCCACATAGTTCTCCTTTTGGATTCAAGTTCTTATTAAGAGAAGAAAACTTATGAAAAATGAAAACGTTCAACACGCGTTGATCTTCAGATCATTATCAATCGCAAAAATTTCTTTACTGATCTTGAAAAACATTTGTACAAAGAATTTGGTCGGGAAACTTTGTCACATGGTCACGAATTTTGAAAGAGATTGAACAACCAATAAAAGTATATTTTTCCAAATAAGTCAGTCGTATTTTACACTAACAACAAGATGAACTCAACAAAAATCCAAACATATATAAAAGAAAAGGTTCCGAGTGGACAAATTTCCATAATGTATATTGAGATAAATTTTATGATATCAGATCCTCTTACTAAGGATATTCCACCCAAGATCTTTCATGAGCATATTGTTCGAATAGATTTTTTAGCGTTTGGGGATTTTATCATTTAGTGGAAGTTTAATATCTATTGTTCTATGCCATTTATTCAAAAATATGTACATTATCTGATCAGAAATAAAGTAATCTTCGATTAATCTCATTTTGGATAATAAAGTTATTCATTGATCTCGTTTAAGTAGGACCAGTTTAAAATCAGCATATGTAAATTACATTCATGTGGTTTTTATGCTACACATTCATAACAAGATTTATGTCATTTAGTCATATCGGATTTAGTGATCATAGAAGGTTTAATTATGACTACTGTAATGAAAGCCACCAGGACACTATATTTGATGTGGGTAATGGACGCAATTGTCTATACTCTACAATTATGATGGTAACATTTGAGTTCATATAGCACATACATTTCTTCTGATACAAGTACATTGCAAAAAAAACATTACATTTCTAATGGACATATGGCTTATTTTCTATTTTTTGATGATCTTTTCCAACAAATTTCAACGAATTCGATGCTGTTGGGAATTGATCAATGAAAAATCACATCGTTGCGATTCGAACTGACACTGCAATGGATTTTATCCTTTGAAAATATTCAACAGATTGTAACAGATATATCCGTTGGAAGTATCAACACATACTCGTTGCAAAGTTTCAACAGATGCCAACTGAACTTTGTCTATTTGTATCCATTGGAAAGTTGCAACAGGTATCCGTTGGTGCTTTGTAACTGGCGTTCGTTGACAATGTGCAACAGATATCTGTTGAAATTTATTGGCGAGAAAGAGCAATGATGCCCGTTAGAATGAAAATGACGGGAATTTTAAACTTTCCAATGGTCCGTTGATAGTTTTTTTGAATAAATTAAAAAAATTAATATATATATATATAATTTATGCAAAATTAAAAACTAATTTATTACATTCATTTAAAATGGCATCGTCGTCTTCATCCCCGTGCTCGCTAATGCCTCTGAAAGGGTTACATCGAAGTCGATGGTCGATTCTTGTCTCGGCATTGTTGCCCCCGTCGGTGGTGGTGGTTGATATGCTCGATGATACTTTCCATGTGACGCATCTGCATTCGTGTATCTCGAACCTCATCTTGTGTTGCTGAAGTGTAGTCTCGAGATATTCGATGTGTCGTTCTTGCATGTAAGTCTCTTAGACTGTGGGGGTACTGTCGTAACGTCCTTGACGATGTCTTTTTATAGAGAACCAAGTCTGTATAGATGCCCCTTATATAGTCTAACAAACTACAATACAAAACACATTGAATTTTGTATATCATTATAAATATTTTATATAATTAAATAATTAATATAACAATAATGTTATTATATAACTCTAAATAAATTTTTTCGTTTCGTAAGGACTAAGATCGCTGGAGTTTAACCGATGGTTTGTGATTGCAGTGTGATCTTCTCTATCACAATTTTCACCGTCCATTCTGCCTAGGGGTCAACAAACTCAAGTTTGTCAACCTCTTCATCACGACGGACTTCTTCTTGGTGTAGGTCTTTACAATCAGCTCAAGAAGAGTTTATTCTCTTCCCATCCTCTGCATCGGAAATTACTTTGATCCCGAGGTATGGCAATGCAGACCATCCCCGGGAACTTTCTTGTCGTACCGACATTTTTTGATCTTCCCGATTTTGGCCTTGAAGTCCACTAACTCCCAATGTTAGACGAGTTGGTTGAATACCTCGACCATTACCCATATCGATTTGGCGTAATTATTATAAAAAAATTAAGGTCGTTATTGAACATGCTTCTATGTTTTGTGCTCGTAAATGTGGAATGTGTATCCCAGAGTAAACAAAATTGACCAATACAATATATTTCTTGTAGGATCATTAGCCAAATCTCTTAACCAGATAGGATATCTCATCGAAACCTTAGACATATATAAGATAAAAATCAATGATTACTTATAACATATTTTTTTTACATATATATATACAAAAAGATGTGTACCTACATAATATCTCAACCACGGGCCATAATTTTGAACTTTCATTTTCGTGAGTTCATCTGCATTTAGATGAGAATATGTACCGATTACTTCTTCATCAAATATCCTGTAATAAAAGTATATTAACATATATATATATATATATATTTGTTATTTAAAAAATTTATTATCATCGCTTTGTACCTTTGATAAGGTAATAGCTCTTGACAATTTAGTAATATATATGTGTGGGCGTGATTATACTCCTATGGTGTTAGACAATATTCTTTGGATTTCCATCCTGTACGTCTAATTGGTGTAAAGATCTGATATTTTTTTCAATAACTCCAACTCATACCTTTTTAAATTTCTTCAATATCTCTGAACGCATAGCACATCATGAATGTTTCATGTTAATAGCTCAACAAATGCAATTAGAATGTGTTGTTGCATGAAAACATGAAAATCATGACTTTACAACCTGATCAGCCTCGAACCCACAATAGTCACACACCGAGCAATGTTCGATGCATATCCATCTGGAAATTCAACGTCTCCTTTTAACCACCTCAATAATGTAGTTTTGTTATCCCAGAGAATCTGAATATTTGGATAGACGCCCTTCCATCTCATAAATCTAACTGGGGTCTTCGACATATTATCTTCAAAGCTTTTCTTGATTGTATGTTATCCTTCGTTTTCCCCGTCACATTCAAAACAGTGTTGATGATGTTATCGAAAAAAAATTCAATATGTATAACATCCAAATTGTGATGCAATATCAGTGATTTCCAATACTGTAGTTTCCAAAAAAATACTACATTTATACCAGTTATGTCATTCGCCTTGGCCTTGTGGTTTCGATGTCCACGATCTCCAAAGCATTCTACTGATTTAAAATCTCCCAACGTGTTTAATCATTCATAAAGGATTTACGTTCTTATTTTCATGTACGGTACCTCTTCTTATGTACCACGTTCTTTCGAAAATATTGTTTATCTTTTCTGAATGTATGTCGATGGGGAAGAAATATTCTATAAAAATCAAACCAATATGGTTTCTTCCCATGTACTAGTCGAAATGTATCTATGTCCTCCATATAATATGGACATGCCAATCTCCCGTGCGTACGCCACCTAGATAACGTTCAAAAGGCAGAGAATGCTTATTATCCACAATAAGACCGCTTTCTATGTAAAATTTTGCTTCGTACTTATGTCATAAGAAAGAATTCCATTGTTCCACAAATCTCTTAATTCATGAATTGAGGGCTGCAAAAAAACATCTAAACTTTTTTCGGATGTTATGGTCCTAGAATAACCAACGTCAAAAAAATTACTTCTCTTGTCAAATACATATCGAGAGACAAATCATATGGAGAGAAAATCATTATCCACAAAGACAATTGACTTCCAGATTTTCCGTGTGGACTAAAACCACCGATTCAGAGATAAAGATAAAAATTTCTCGTTTCATACGCGAACTCAGGAAATATTTCATTGAAATCTTTCCAAACCTTACCATCCGATTGATGTTGCATTATCTCTTCGGTTGTCGAGTGTTCTATGTGTCAGCTTATTATCGCAGCGGCTTTTTACGATTCATATAATCTTTTCAACCTGTTTGGTACAGGCATATAGAACATCTTTTTGTACGTATATATTTTCGTGAAGATGGTTTTTTTGGACGAAATCTCCTTGCACCGCAAAATTTACATTCCAACAGGTCTTTATCTTTTCTGCAAAACAAAATGCAATTGTTTCTACAAACATCAATTTTCTCATATGGAATTTCCAAATATTTTAAAACATTCTTTGTTTTCTAATATTTCTCAAGAGCTTGATTATTTTCCCATAAATATTCGCATATGGTTTCGCAAAATGAATCCATGAAATTTTCAGCAATATTGTAGTTTGTTTTTATGCTCATCAATCTTGATGACAATGATAAACGAGACTGGCATTCATGACAATCTTCATATATTGGTTATTTCGCTGCATCCAATAGGTTGAAAAATCGATGTGCCTCATTGTTTGCCATCCTTTCATACGTTTGCTCATTAACTCCATGGTCAAGAAAAGCATCTGGCACCATTTCCACATATGGATTGGTCATCAAAGTTTCGTAAAGAACTTCATTTATCTCCATTTCTTGTGCTTCTTGTACACTATATGTAACTCCATAATTTTCGCCCGTGAAATAACCAAATTTTGTAATTTTCTACAAAATCCACCTTGTAAAGGTGTTTGCAAACAATTTATTGAATTTGATACTTCATAATTTTTCATATTTTCTAGGGACATAACATTGTCCCGCATTTTTAACACAAAGGTTACATCGACGTAAAACTCATGAACTACTCCAATCCGTGTAAGAACTCTTGAGTAATTTCCTCTGTTACGAAATCTTTTCTTCTATACATTCGTTTTCTCTATGTATGTATATCTATATTTGAAGAAAACGACATTGTTTGAAAATATATTTTGTGTTGATGGCTTGATTGTAAAAGGTTCTAGTTTGATAAATAAACAGTGAACTTTTCAACGGTTGTCCATTGATAATACTAACAGATGCATAAATAGTGAATTTTCCAAAATTCGTTGTAATCCATTGAGAAATTATATCAATGGACGGATAGGTTGATCCATCCGTTCATATGGGTCCTTTTTTTTGGCATTGGTATGTCCTAGATGAAGATTGTAAATATTTTTTGGACCATATATTTATAATTTAATGTATGGTGCCATTATATTATTAGTCAAAGTAAAAGTGATCTTATTTAGTAACTTATGGTTAAAGAATGTAATTGTTATGAAATCAAAGTGTAGAAACAAATTCGTAATTTCTTATTTGTTGAGAGATCAAATTAAAAATAATAAAATATATTTTTTATATAAATATATGGATTTTGGTTTCCAATGGACATATAGAAAAAACCTCATTACAAACAAAAAGTTTCTATTTTGTCGCTAATTGTCCATTGGAAGAATCAATCTCAAGTTTTTTCCATATTCTCAATGGATCAAGGTACACTTCCATAAATTCTGCAAACTCTAAAAATATAACATATAAATACTATACATTAATATATATTAATATCTTATACATTTCACGTTGTTGCTCATTTTATTCATTCTAACTATGATTTAGGTGATCCAATTACAATATTATTTCAAGAAATGTTTTTTCAAATGATTTCATATATAGAAAAAACATAAAAACAACCAATATTATTTCAAGAAAAAAAATAATCACATTCACCTTTAAGGTATTATTTTTTATTATAATAACATGTTATGTTCACTTAATCTTATTATGACACTATAAATTTTGTATTCCTAATATGATGCTCCATTTGTGAAAAAATCATTTCAACTATATATTTGTAATTTTCAAATATCATGTATATCTCATGGATTCCCTTTCTAATGTTTATAAAAGAAAATGAATTTTAAGTTTTCCATGCTTTGTTGTATTTGGTAGGGATGGGCAATCCGGGTGAAAGAGAAGAAATACGGCTCTAGTATTTTCAAAATTTAAAGTGAAAGAGGATGAGAAGAAAAGGGGATTCAAACTAGAAAAATGACGCAAAACGAGGAAGCAGATGATGATGAAGACGAGGAAAACTATTCCTGGATTAAAGTGAAGATTAGGTGTGAAAAACAGACTATAAAGAAGGGTTTGTAACACCTAGGTCAGGTATAAAAAAAGTACGCAATTAGTGACATTTGATCATTAAGGATTGCAAGTGTACTTAGAGAGATACACGATAAAAGAGAGAGAGAAACAATAAGTTGTTTATTTATGTCTAACTCAAAGGAAGCTATTTGTGGAAGTTTTGAGTACAGTGTAATGAAAAACAAATGTACTTAAAGAGTGATTTGTAAATAAAACTGGTATGGTTTTAGATATTTGTTTCTCTAAGCTTTTGTTATTTATTAATGTTGTCTTTTTATTGTTTCCCGAAATATCTAAACACGATTTTATGTAATGCGCTTATATGAAATTACGATTGGTATATGAATGTATAATTTAGCTCATCTAAGTAAACATTATAAATATTAATTTATATATCATAGATTCTTAAATAAATTTGTAAATTTTTTACGGAAATAACGAATCAAAATGCTAACGATGAATTAATTTTAAAAACGATTTTATACAATATTATAATTCAATTAATTAAATATATTACTGAATAATCATGTTTCCAATAAAGTTAATCCAATTTGAGATGTTACGTTATACAAATCTTAAACTATATATCATCTAAAAAATCTAAAATTTAATTATAAATATAGAATTAAAATTAATCCAATTCATGATGGATGAATTATAATCTAAAATTTAATTACAAATATAGAATTTGTTTTTGAAAATAAATCTAAAATTGATTTACGATTATTAATAAATCATAAGTTACTATACATAAATATAATAAGATATCAATTAAAATAATGTCTATACTAATTTTGTTTCAACTTATAATAATTCATTTGCTTTGAAGCTTTATACCGCATATTCTATAAAGAATCATACATATGAAAAATTTAAAATACATTAAAAAAATTATATCAAGTAAATACCTTTAACCCTACACAAAAAAATATAAAATAAAATATTTTGTGTTACAATATTATTATAACTAAATCCTATTTTTTAAAACATATATATATATATGCTCGAAAAGGAACACATGATAAAAAAATTAAAATAACAAGATCTAATTACAAGAAATTGGTCCCAATTACTAAAGAAAATATAATCACTTTTTTATATACAACTAAGTAAAGACCCGCGCGTTGCGGGGAGTATGACTAATTTGTTAAATATTTGAAGATATTGTATAATATTTATTTAAAATAATAATGTTTTTTATTTGATAAATATTTGGAAATTCTATAGCATATAAATATAGAAAATAAACATTTATAACTAAAATTAATTTCATTGAGTTGCTAATTTTTCAAAAGATGAAATAAGATGAAAAAAACATGAAATGGATATATCACATTATCAAATACCTCTAACAAATGCAGAATTGACGTTCATGATGCACTTGATCTGATCGTTATAGATTGATACTGCACAATAGAAAAGAACAAAGTATCAGATATTAGTAAATTAATTATGCATATGATATGATTGACAAATATAAGATTAGTTACCTATTTGGAGTATTGTCGGATAAGTCTAGTAGACCATTAAATATTTCTTTGTAGACAACATTTGTTATGGACGATTCTATTGTGCTTTCTTCAGTTAGATCCAACATTCTAAGTCTATTGGATGAAGTTACTCGTGAAAGCGCCACCATATGATATGAATAAATCAATATTAGTTGGCCATTTTTCTTGACGTTATGGGCAGCGAAATATTTTTATTTGCTAGTAATGTTAGCTCATCATATGACATGAATCGAATAATTCTTTCAGAATTGTTACACAATTATCACGAACTGTCCTAATTTTTGTTGAGACCGTAAGCCGCATTGCCACCGAGAAATGGTAAGTTTGAAACTGTCATTTCATCTAACGACAGAAGCTTCTAGCTGAACAATCATCTCTTCTTTTAAGAATATAATGAAACTGGTAAAAAAACATACAACTGACTTTTTCCTGAACCATAGACGACTATAGGAATATAAAGATTAACGGATAAATTAGAAAGTGATCCAAACAAAGTAAAAGTTTTGAAAACCCAAGTTTTCGATACAAAACGAACAAACCTTTTCATCAATTAATGAGAACTCAATCCACATTAGTTAGAAATTTTTCTTGACGTTACGGGCTTCCCAAACTCGAAACACCTTAGCAATCACGGGTTCAAAACAACGGTCAAGACTTAGGCAATCAAATCTGATGTGTTTTAGATCCATTACAAAAGGGATGAGTTGGTTGTTGGTTATTTTAGATGTTGGTAAGATACATATGAAGTTTTATGGGGTTTTAAAGTTATGATGTTATGTATTTATAAATTTTAGAGTAAAAAAGATATAAATGGCCATGTAAATGCAATATTTAAAGGTATTGTTAATAGGCAAATAAATTTGTTTGTATGAACTTGTTTAAATTATTTTAGTTTTAATATTAATTTAACATTTATAAATTAGTAATTTGTGTTAATTTGTTAAATAATTTGGATTATTATTAAAATTAGTTTAGTTGTTACGTATTCTTTATGTTTTAATCTTAATTTAACATTTATAAATTATTAAATTGTATTAATTTGTTTGTATTAATTTGGGTAATTTTAAATGCAAGTTCAACTAAATTATTTTAGTTTTAATATTAATTTAACATTTATAAAAATTAGTAATTTGTATTAATTTGTTAAATAATTTAGGTTATTGTTAAAATTAGTTTAGTTGTTACGCTATCCTTATGTTTTAATCTTAATTTAACATTTATAAATTATTAAATTGTATTAATTTGTTTGTATTAATTTGGGTAATTGTAACGTTTATTTAATGATTTGACTATAATATTAATAATACATGTAGTTTGTATTAGTATTTATGCAGTATTAATAATTGCATTTAAATGTTTCAAAGCAAAATAATAATTGTATTAAAAAATTAAAAAATTGTATTATGATAATATTAATAATTATATTTTAACCATACAAAGTGAAACCATAGTATTATTAATAGGTGTACTGGAAAGATAGTATTAATAATTGTATTAAAAAATTTAAATTTTAATTATTTTTTGTTTGGATTAATTTGTTTTAATTAATTGTAATTGTATACAATTTAAGCAAGTCATGAATTAATGATTTTTTTATTTATTTTAATTTACATAAATTGGTTGGTTTAATTTTCTATAGTAGGGTAATTGTTAATGGTATTATTATTGTATTCCATTTCATGTCTTAAATGTATGAATATTTATTTTACTTTGTATTAGTATTTATGATAATATTAATAATTATATTTTATTATATCACAGTAAAATTATAGCATTAATAATTGTATTGGAAAATTTAAAAAATTTAACAAATTTTACATATGTAACATAATTTTTTTTGGATTAATTTGTTTTGATTAATTTTAGTTGTTATACAATATAAATAATAAATGAAATAATGATTTTCGGTATTTATTTTAATTTATATAAATTGGTTGTTTTAATTTTTTATTTTATTTTGAGTAATTGTTATGGTTATTATTGTTGCAAACAATTTAATGTCTTAATTTATTTATTTATTTTAATTTACATAAATTGTTTGGATTTTTTTTTGTATTTGGGTAATTTTTATGTGTATTATTATTGTATTCCATTTCATGTCTTAATTGTATGAATAATGTATTTTACTTTGTATTAGTATTTACGATAATATTAATAATTATATTTTATTATATCAAAGTAAACTATATCATTAATAATTGTATTGCAAAATTAGATAATTTGTTATGTTTGGACTAATGTGTTTTAATTAATTGTAGTTGTTATACAATATAAACAATTCATAAATTAATGATTATTAAGAAGAACTATAATGGATATTATATTTAGGTTAGTTGTCATAAAGAATTTGCAATGGAGAGTAAAATTAAATTATAAATTAAAACAAAAAATAAAAATATTTAAATGTTGATGAGGTGGCGCAAGAAGGATGTACTATTTTATAATCTTTTTGTATATAGATCATTATTGTATTCCATTTCAATTTCTTAATTGTATGAATAATGTATTTTTCTTTTACTTTGTATTAGTATTTATGATAATATTAATAATGTATTTTATTATATCAAAGTAAACGATAACATTAATAAGTATATTGCACAGTTAAAAAAATTATCATATTTTAATTTAAATTAATTTGTTTTTTTGAATTTATTTGTTTTAAATAATTGTAGTTGTTATGCAATGTAAAAAATTCATGAATTAATGATTATTAAGAATAATTATAATGTATATTAATTTATGTTAGTGCTAGAAAAAATTATAATGGAGAGAAAAGTTAAATTATAAATTAAAACAAAAAACAAAAATTGTTTTAAATGTTGCTGAGATAGCACAAGGAGGATGCATCATTTTATCCTTCTTTTTATATATAGATTTATTATATCAAAGCAAACGATATATAATGGATATTAAATTATCAATATCTCATTAAAAAATTAATTTTAATTTAAATTATAATTTAATATCTCATTAATAAATTATCAAATTTTAATTCAAATTAATTTGTTTTGTTTGAATTAATTTTTGTAATTAATTGTAATTGTTATACAATGTAAAAAAATCATGAATTAATGATTATTAAGAATAATTATAATGGATATTAAATTTAAGTTAGTGACTATAAAAAAATTATAATGAGAGAAAATTAAATTATAAATTAAAACAAAAAACAAAAAATGTTTTAAATGTTGCTGAGATGGCGCAAGGAGGATGCATCATTTTATCCTCCTTTTTATATATAGATTTATGGGTAAACTATTTGATTTAGTTAATGTTTTAATACCACTATGAACTCAAAAGTTCCTTTGTCATCCGTGGTGTTATTTATGCATTATTTTCTTTGAAATGTATTTTAATATAAATGTTGATGCAATTTCTAGGTTCTGCACAATCTATTTGTTTTTAAATCGAGATGTTTTAGATGGATTTAAAATCATGAAAAACATTTAGGAATCGATGGTGAAACATGAAGATCGGGGTGTGTATGTCTTTGACTCCCTCTTAGGTTTATTATATTTTTTCCATCAAGAATTGGATCAATCTAATATTTCGATATTTGGTGCATAACATTTGACCATTTTCCTTTTCGAGGCAAGGTGGTTCCATCGTTAAGGTGAACATTTTGCAGTTGTATGATTGCTCATTAGGGTTTTCCTATTAAATGAACCATATTTTTTCGGTATGAAGTCTCATTAGTAGTTTTTTTTCTCCAAGATTGATATGAGGAAACTAATCCAGTTTGTCGTTGGCGTACATCCTACATTTTTCAATATAAATTAATATTGTAAGGATTTTGGGACTATATATATGTATAATTTAAATATATGGCATTTTTATATTATTAACAAAAATTAAACTGATATATCATATAATAACTTATAGTTGTAATTGTTATGAAATAAAAATGTAAAAACCAAATTCGTAATTTTTGAATTGTTGAAGGACCAAATTAGAAATAATAAAATTATATTTCAATAAATACATGAGTTGTGGTCTCCAATAAATATATGAACAAAATATTTGTGTTTCATAACTAGAAAGAAACAAAAGTCTCTTTTTGCAGCGGACTGTTCATTGGAAGTGTAACACCCCTATCCCGAAACAACCTCGCGACTAGGAGTGTCCACCATCACCTCCAAGAGGTGGCTACACGTGTCATCGTTCAAATACAATTACAAAATAAATTAATACTTTTATTTCAAATTGAGAATGGTTCGAACCTATAGTGAAATAAAACATATAAAATCATAACAAAAATACATATGTATTGTATAATAAAGTTTATCGAGACCTCATGCACGCCTCTCCCATCAGTCCATGTAACCTTTGATATTGTTGCTCAACCTCTTTAATCTCCATCCTCTCTATAACCTGCCCATCCACGATAGCCCACAAGGGGGGAGGTACGAAGACGTACTCAGTAAGATCAATACATGTACGCACTTCGTGCCACGTATTCTCCTACTCTCGAATGTGTAAAATAAAATAAACATTAGTCACAATATAGACACATAAATAACTCTACCCAACCCGACTGAGTATTCACAGTCTACGACTAGTACCACATCGTATCATAACTCACAGAGTCCACATGGCTCTAGCTTGGGCATACGCTCGAAAATTCTAGAAGACCCCAACACACTAAAGATCTCGCAAGGTCACAACGTACCCAGCCATCAGTATAATACAACGCTCCATCGTTCAAAAGGTTGCTACAACTTCAACAGACGTCGGCCCTGATCCAAGTGTTGCAATACTAACATCGTCGACCTGATATATACTCATAAAAACTCTCACCGACAGACTCTACCCAACTCGACTGAGTATCCTAAGTCTAAGGCTAGTACCACACTAGATCATAACTCACAGAGTCAACACAACTCTATCTCAAGCATTCGCTTGTAAAGTCCAAAGGACTCCAGCACACTAAAGGTCTCACAAGGTCACAACGTACCCCAGCCATCAGTACAATACAATGCCCCATCGCTCGGAAGGTTACCATAACCCCAACACAGTACAACACTAGCATATCCACTAATCTAACTAACTACAACGCTTCGTCACTCGAAAGGTTACCACAACCCCAGCACAGTACCACGTTGTCCCTGATCCAAGTGTCGTAATATGAACGTCTTCAACCCGATACTCCTCACGTAAAAACTCTCGCTGACACACTTGCATACACCTTCTTTCGAAGGTTCGAGTGTGAAATCACTCGATCGAGCACACTAGACAAGATGTTCACTCGACACAATCACTGAACTAGAATATCCACGTTCTCTGATCTCGGTACCTAGTCGAACGTCAATTTTCCAGATCATATCCATCCACTTTAATTTCACCAAAACCAACTCATATATATTCCATCAATCAGCATTCTACGATTTTAAGGCTTTGGTCCATTCTTCACTTATATCCTCCCAATTCCTCATTATGAATTTTCCTAAAATTTCTATTGTAATCATATTTCAACTTAAACGTAATAATTTATCCATAATAAACCAAAAAACTAAATTTTGATGGGAACAGATCATCACCTTAATTTTCCACGATAACTTGATGATTCATGATGGTGTTACCAACAACAACACGAATCAAATTTTCTCCGATTACAGATCCATTCAATTAATCAATATCAACAATATAAATCTTTAATTTGAAGAAATAGTTACTAGAAAATGTTAAGAGATTTACCATAATCTTGATTAGAATTCACCCACGAAGAACACGAAAAAAAATTGGATCATTCTCCAATTTCTCATCATCTCCCTCTTTTCTCTTGTTGTTTTTTTCTTCTTCTCCCCTCTCCTTCTCTCAGCCGCACACCTTCTGTTCTGCTTTTCTTCTTTTTCTTAATTAACCTAACCTATATATATATATATATATATGGGCTTGGGCCTCGCAATTCTCCCCCATTACAACTGAATTCGTCCTCGAATTCCACATCTCTAATTATTTAAGTGATGTTTGCATTCTCATCATAGAAGAACTATAATACTCATATTCCAGCAACTCAGGATACTCTCGTATCATATGCTCTTTTTATTACCATGTCGCTCCTTCCACGCCATGTTGTTCCCACAAGACCTTTATCATCGGAATTTTGCTTACATCTTAACTATTTTATTTGGTAGACCAACGAGTGTTCTTTTTTCATCAAGTCCTTTTTAAAAAATTATTTGTGATTCTATGAGTATTTCATATGGTATTGATAAATAACTACGCAACAACGTTACATGAAACACATCATGTATCCCCTCTAAAGATGAGAGAAACTCCAATGGCCCCGTGAAATATGGTGATAGCTTGTTCACTCGTCCCCATTTGATCTCCCTCGCCTCGCTTTAACTAACAAATATACCATATCTCCAATGTTAAACTCAACGTTGTTTTTTTAAATAAGCATAACTCTTTTGATGATCTTGAGCCACCTTCATTATCTCAACAATTCTCTACTTTTCGATAGTCTCCTCGAGAATATCGTCTCCAAAGATTGATCTCTCCCTCACCTCAGTCTAGCACAAGGGAGTACAATATGGTCGCCTACATAATGTTTCATATGGTGGCATCTCGATGCTAGCATGATAGCTATTTTTGTGCGCAAACTCAACAAGCGATAAATGATTCACCCAACTACCAGGGCACTCCAGCACACATGTCGTAATAGGTCCTCAAGCGTCCTTATAGTTCTTTTTTATTGACCGTTTATCAGTTGATGATATGTGATGCTTATACGCACTTTGGTTCCTAACGATTATTGAATGGTCTACCAAATACTTGAGATGAATCCATGGTAATATGGTCTCACTTCTATTAAATTAGCAAACTTTGCAATTCTCTATCACGGGAACCAAATACACATTTTCAAAATCATGAGCCATCTATTACTATTCATCCTTGCGCATTGTCTCGATAACTGAACAATTACATTATCTTCTTGTATAAGCATTCGAACCTCGTCCTTTATGCATATATATACATTATGTATATATCAAACTCAAAATCTTGATCGTGTTACAACTAACATTGAAGAATAGTTTAGCTTCTCCTTAATGACCACATATACCTCATTTATTCAGAGTCTAATTTTTTACTCTCTAGAGTACACACTTGAAACATACTTTTTGAATCTCCAAAATTTATAATTGATTATCCATCGATGGTTTCATGACACTATGCAGAACACCGGGTGTCGAAAAATATATGAGTGGATAAACCTCCCATTATTATCGATCCGATGATAAAATGAACTTTTGCTTCTTAGTCTCACGCATTTCTCGATAGTCTGTCATAGTGTATATCCTCGATTTCATGACCCTACACTTTGGTGTGTGCTCTTAACTCAAATTTTTCTTGTATATAGCTGATTCACTTACTTCTTAAGCACACTTTCGAATTTGATCTTCAAATTTTTCACCATAAGTATCATACTCTTCTATTTATCCTTAGCATTTTCTAACATGTTCAATTCAACGGTGATAGCATGAGCACATTGAATAACTACGATTCAAAAATCTGGATCACGATATATGATCATGTCTCTTTCAAACCCATGGGACAAATTTTTTTCATTTTACTTTTGAAAACTTTAAGATGTCCTCCTCGATGATTCCCTTCCTCTACTAAGTGAGCTTCTAGAGTATCTCAGATAATGATTCATACCTTATCATTTCAATCTTTCATTCAAATTCCGGATGCACCCCCTTACAAACATGTCTTGACAATGCGTAAGTGTAGAAACACCAACTCTATCACTCCACAAGCAGTGTGTCACACATGTTTCACCTCAAAAGGTTGTTTGAACTTAACCTAAGAAAATAAATGCTCTGGTCATTACTTTGGATTTCATCTCACAAGAAAATCCTTTCGCCCACCAAATAGCAGAACACAATATCCAACTTAATCTCTCTAATCAACATCTTGATAATTGAAAGTTCTGTCCAAGTCGAAACATTTATTCATCCCCCCTCTGCAAGATATCATACATCTATATTATATCTTACTATTGAATCTAGTCATATGATCCACGACATCGAAGTAAACTGACATCTTCACTTGCCTCTGATTCATCATAGTAGGCGGTACTAGTGTCTTCAACGATCATGTTGTCCACCTTCTAATAGTAACTCTTTTAAGATTTCCCTTACGAACCTCTTTACATCCCCTTCTTTGACCTTCATAATAACCCATGAGTCTTTATCCATTCTATGAAAAGAGTCAACTAACCATCCTCCTAGATACTATCCACAAAACACGGTTAGCCATTTAGCTTTCCACGCTTAGAACCCCAACTTGACACTTCAAGTCATGCATGCTACGGTGTCATTACTTTATTAAAATATTTCACAAAACACTTTGAAATCCCATGAAACAATAAAATATAAAAATGACAACCAGAGCTCTGATACCAATTTGTCACACTCCCATCCCAGAACAATCTCAAAACTACCATCACCTCCAAGAGGTGGTTATATGTGTCATCTTTCAAATACAATTACAAAATAAAAAAATACTTTTATATCAAATTGAGAATGGTTCGAACAATATAGTGAAATAAAACATAAATCATAATAAAAATAAATACGAAATGTATAATAAATTTCATCGAGACCTCATGCATGCCTTTCCCATCAGTTCGTTGTAACCTTTGATACTGTTGCTCAACCTCTTTGATCTTCGTCCTCGCTATAACATGCCCATCCACGACAGTCCCCAAAGGGGTGAGTACGAATACATAATCAGTGAGATCAATACATGACGCACTTCTTGCCACGTATTCTCTCACTCTCAAATGTCTAACATAAAATAAATATTTGTCACACTATAGACACATTAATAACTCTACCAAACCCGATTGAGTATCCAAAGTCTAAGACTAGTACCACACCGGATCATAACTCATAAAGTCCACACGACTCTAGCTTTGACATACACTCGAAAAGTCTAGAGGACCCCAGCACCCTGAAGATCTCGCGAGGTCACAACGTATCCCAAACATAAGTATAATTCAACGCTCCAACGCTCCAAAGGTTACCACAATCCCAACACAGTACGACACCGATTCGGATCTAAGTGTCGCTATACTAACATCGTCAAACCGATACTCCTCATGTAATAAAATGTCACCGACACACTCTACCCAACTCGAATGAGTATCCTAAGTCTAAGACTAGTACCACAATGGATCATAACTCACAGAGTACCAACAACAACCCGAATATAATTTTTTTCCTATTATAGATCCATTCAATTAATCAATATCAACAATATAAATCTTGAATTTGAAGAAATAATCAATAGAAAATGTTTAGAGATACACCATACTCTCGATTAGAATTCACCCACAAAGAACACAGTGAAAAATTGATGGATTCTTCTCTAATTTCACATCCTCTCCCTCTTTTCTTTTCTTCTCTTTTCTTTTTTGTCTTCTTCTTCTCCCCTCTCCTTCTGCAAATTTCATAGATTTCTAAATTCTATAATTGGTATCAAAGCATGTATAATTAAATTATTTTTTTTCTATGAGAATTTTTCCATGTTGTTTTGGTTTATTGTCAATATGGATTAATACAAATCCTGGCAATGAGTTTTTTTCTTTTGAAAATTGGATAAAGTAAAATATATATTTTAACACTTTAAATAAAACCATCGACCATGTATGTGTTCATGATAATGTCTCCATGAATATGAGATTACTATATCCATGACAAAGTGAATCGAGATTTGAGGGACTGAATCGCGCGAAGAAGTCCTTCGCATCTCTTCATTCGTAATGTAACCGAGCCCTGTTTTTTACTCTATGAGACCTAAACATCTTCGGTTGTAATCTTCGATAGGTGAAATTTTGATTTCAACGTTGGTCGATTAAGAAAGTCATTGAATTTGGGTTTCGGCTAATGGTGATGTTTTGAGTTTTTTCTCTGATCAAGTGAAAACCAAAGATGGTGGTCATTGGGCTTCAACTATAAATGGTTTCTGTCGTTGAGTTTTTTACTACTGGCATTTCGATTACTCACTGTCGCTCTAGTATTGCACGGTGGGATGAGCGTCATGGTGGGATGTGTCTCGATTGATCAACACGGTGTTTGGTTTCGATAAGTTTGGGGCATTAAGTTTTACAGCTTTGAAACCCACCATCGTTTCGATTACGGCTGGAAATAGTGACTAGCATTGTGTTAGTTTGCTAGTTTCATGAGTTTCATTTTAATAACTCATGAACATCGTCTCCTCTTGTATTTTATTGTGCAAACTAAAAAGTAAAATGAGCCTTGTGTGAATTTGTGTTCTAGGCTGGTGTTTTAGTATTGGAATGTGTTTTGGTGTTTGAAGAAGTATTTTGGTCGTTTTTTATCTCTTTTCTTCTTTAGTTGTTGCAGGTTTTTGTTGATTGGGCCTCAAAATGCAGATCTGGGACGTGGACTGGAGTTGATGCGGGTTGGGCTTCTACAATTCTTTTTTGTAGCCTTGTAATGTCGTGGGTCTTTGTAAGCCTAATTTTCTTAAGCTTGTAAACTTCAGGAGCGGTCTCGAACCTTCGAGTTCATTCTCCGCTATCGATCATGTCCTTGAACCATAGCTTTTCTCCCTCGATCCCTTCCTTTAGTTCGTGTCCGAGGGGGATCGATACCTTCAATCTCCCTCTAGATCTTTCTTGGTACAATCCCTAGGCTCATCTGCAAATCCTCAAACCTCTTTGTCCCAAGAGCCTTCGTCAGTATGTCCATAAGCTGGTCATCTCTAGCATATTACTATCCTTCTCTTTCAGCCTCTCTCACGACATGAATTTTAAAGTTGATATGCTTCATCCTCCAGTGTTGAACTATATTCTTTCCTATTTCCATGGATAATGTGTTGTCGCCATAAATTGGAATCCCACCATCAATATCAAACCCTAGTTCTTCAAATAACCTTCTAAACCATACATAACGGTTCGTGGTGTCACATAGAGGAGTATACTCTGCCTCAGCAGTGGATTGTGTTATCACAGATTGTTTCTATGTTTCCACGAAAACACCACACTCCCTATTGTAAAATAATAACATGTTGTGTTTCACATGTCTTCAGTACTATCTCCTCAGTCTGAATTTGAATAGTTCTGCATCTTCTGTAAACTTGAATCATAATCCATAGTGTGTAGTTCCTCTAATGTATCTTAGTACTCGTTTAGCTTCTAAAAGACTTGTTTCCGTAGGTTTTGACATGTACCTAGAGAGAGGAGACACCAAACATGAGATAAGGTCTTGTGGCTGCAAGTTATAGGAGACCTCCAACCATGCTCCTATACTGTAGTGCATTGGTGAGTTCTTCTCCCTTGTTTACTTTCTTCCCTGTTGGTGTTAGAGAGGTTTTGACACTCTTAGAGTGTTGCATTCCAAACTTGCTGAGTAGGTGTGTAGCATATTTTTTCTGATGTAGGAACATCCCCTCCTTGGTATAATTAAGCTCAAACCCTAGGAAGTACCTCAGCCTGCCCAGTCACTAATCTCAAAAGCCTCACTTAGCTTAGCCTTGAATCCTTTCATCAATTCTTCATCACTCCTAGTTATAATAATATCATCCACATAGATACACACAATTAGGATTTCAGAATCTAACCTATTGTGTACATGGCCGCATCACAATGGCTTCTTGTACACCCTTATGTCAAGAAGAATGCATCTATTTTGTTGTACCAAGCCAAGACATAGGTTTGTGTAAACCCTAAGGCCACCAGTCTTGCTTTCAACTTTTAAATTCTGCCATTTTCATTTTACTTTATTTTGTAACGCCATTTTAACACTGATCAACTTATGATTTTTAGGTCTGTCCACTAGTTCCTAAGTTTCATTCTTGTGAAGCATCTCAATTTCATCATCCATAGCCTTCCTCCGGCCTGGATCAGCCATTGCTTTCTAACATGAAGTAGGTTCTTCCACTGCCATGTAATAAGCATCATAATTCTGGCCTTCCTCAATTTCATTTAGTTCGCCATCTTCACAAATCTGACTTAGTCTTCTGGTTTTGTGTATGAGCCTAAAGAAGGAAGATGAGCCACTACTAGACTGTCCACTACTCAAGTGAAAAGGAAAAAAACACTTTAGCTAAGTTCCTTTCACTCCTTTCTTGTGTTTACTTCTCTGTGTATTGTTGTAGTCTGTGTCACTTATGTATGTCTAGGAACCCCAACTAATGTAGGCATAGATATTACTCCTTATAAACTAGACTATGTAGTCCAATCCTAACTCTTATCTTCTTCAAAGATCACAACTCTTACAACCTCAACTTTCCCTATCTGTATTTTGTAGATTCTATAACCCTTGTTTAAACTGTTGTACCCCACGAAAATATCGAGTTCTGATCTCTCATCTAGTTTCTTCCTTTGCTATGTAGGTACATGGACACACTACAAAAAAATATCCAGTTTGCAATGAACGGATCAACGAATCTGTCCGTTGATGAAAATTTCCAACGGATTTGCAACAGATACCCGAGAAAGTCCAATGTGCTGCCATCCGTTGCAATCCGTTGCAATTATCAAGGGATGGTTAACAGATCAACTCCGTTGCTACAGGCATTGGAAAGCCGTTAGAAAACCCCCAAAAAATGGCAAACCAGACATTTGTTGCTAAATATAACGGATGTCCGTTGGTATTGGCAACAGAAGCCCGTTGAATTGTTAATTTCGAGGATTGTCGGTGGAATAATTTCACGTGACCTTGCAATGGGCATCCGTTGAGGAATCCAATGATGTTCGTTGGAAATAACACTATTTAATGATCAATATTAAGGTTTTAGCATCAAACCATCAACAAAAAATATATTTTCAACAAAATATCGTCTTCTTCAAATAGAGATATATATAGATCGAGATAGTGGATGTATAGTAGAAAAAAATCCTATAACCGAAGAGATTATGAATTCTTACACGAATTAGAGCAATTCATGAGTTTTGCGTCGATGCATCCTTTGTGTCAAGAATGCGGGACAATGTTATGTCCACGCAAAAGATGCAAAAATATAAAGTATCCAAGTCAAAAAAATTATTTGCAAACATCTTTACAAGGTGGATTTGTAGAGAATTACGAAATTTGGTTATATATTTCACCGTGAAAATTGCGGCATTAGAGATATTTTGCAAGAAGCACAAGTAGAAAGAAATGAAGAAGTTATTTATGAAGCATCAACAACTAATCCATATGTGGAATGGTGTCAGATGCTTTTCCTAGATTTGTTCATGAACAACTGCATGAAGAGATGCCAAACATCGATGCACACCGATTTTCGACCTATTGGATTTGGTGAAACAACCTATATATGAAAGTTGTCATGAAGGTCAGTCCCGCTTATCTATCTTCCAGATTGATGAGTATAAAAACAGACTACAATGTTGCTGAAAATTGCGTAAATTCATTTTGCAAAACCATGCGTGAATATTTATCAGAAAAAAAATCAAGCTTCCGAGACATACTATGAAACAAAGAATATTTTAAAAGATTTGGAATGCCACATGAGAAAAGTAATGTTTGTAGAAAAAGTTGCATGTTGTTTTGGGGAAATGATAAAGACTTGTTGGAATGCAAGTTTTGCAGTACAAGCAGATTTTGGCAAAAAACAAATCTTCACGTAAATATGTACCATATAAAAAATGTTCTATATGTCTACAGCAAACAGATTGAGAATGTTATTTGAATAAAAAAAACGGTTGCGTCAATGAGATGGCACGCAGAACACTCGACAGGCGAAGGGATAATGCAACATCCATCGGATTGTAAGGCTTGGAAAGATTTCAATGAAATATTTTCTGAGTTCGCATATGAAACGAGAAATGTTTATCTTTGCGTGTGCACCGATGGTTTTAGTCCATATGCAATGAATAGGAAGAGAACTGACTCTTCTTGAGCTGGTTGTAGAAACCCACGTCAAGAAAAAACCGGTCGTCGGGGAAGAGAGCGACGAACCTGAACTCATCGACCCTCAAGCGGAACAGACCGTGTAAGCTGTGATGGATAAGATCACACAGCAATCACAAGCTTGTGGTTCAACTCCCGACGAGCTCACTCCTTTACAAAAGGATAAAATTTATTTGGAGGTAAAGAAAAGACTTATTATTCATACTTCGATAAGTAAATAAAATATTTTCTAACGATTCTAAATCTAACTCTTTTTTATTTTGTAGTCGGTTAGACCGTATAAGGGGCATCTATACAGTCTTGGTGCCCTTCAAAGATATCGTTGAGGACGCCACGATGGTGCCCCTCGTGGTTCAAGAGAGATACACGCAACAATAGCGTATTGAGGATCTCGAAGCACAATATTAGACGGGGGAAACAACTCCGCGTCAAGAACCGGTTATCGATTCGGATGCAACGCCTTCTTCACGAGGTGCTGGCGACCATGGGGATGAACTCAGTGCCACAAATTTAGATGATATGTAATAGAAATTAGGCTATTATTTTGTACAAACTTTTTTTATCAATTTAGGTTTTCTTAATTTGTTTTTTAATATTTTAAAAAATTTGTTTAACTTTTTATTTTTAGTTTTTTGAAAAAATACCAACGGATGACCGTTTACAGTTTTTAAAAAATTTTAACAGGTATCCATTGGAATCCCAAATTCCCCCAAATTTGTAACGGATGCCCGCTGTTATTTCTCGCCAACCGACCAACAAACATCTGTTGAAAATTTTTAATTCCCGTGCATTTTTCGTACCAACGGATTGGCAACGGATATCTGTTATAAATTGAAAACGGGCATCCGTTACAAATTTGTCACGGAAATCCGTTGCAGGAATTGTAACGAACATTCGTTACAATCTGCCAACGAATTTATCTGTTACCCTTCCGTTGGAATATTGCAATGGATAATATTCGTTGTAACTTCGTTTAGAATCGCAACGAATCTCAATTTGTAACGAGCGATTTCCAACGAATCTCGATCTATTGTCTTCCGTTGGGAATCAATCATTGCAACGGATTTTTGGCGATTTCCAATGGATAACATTTATAAAGTAAAACAATATAAAAGTATTTACATTAAATTTACTATAGCGTCCCGAGAGACGATCAGGATCGATAACTGGAAGGGTGGAATGCCCGTCAAAATTATCGATTAAGGAGTTGATATCCACCATCTCGTTCTTTTCATCAAATATCGGTGGTGCCGATATCAGTGAAGGAGGGCGATATGGTGGCGGTGGAGGCGGGGGCGGGGCTCCTACTTAACCCGCCAACATACCACCAGAACATATGAATCGCCTAGACCTCATTTTGTGTGTAGTGTTTGGAAATGTGATTGTTGTGCGTGAGAGAATGTTTAGTTTTTGAGGATTTGAGATGTAGAAAAACTGTTCGACGGTTTATATGCAGAAATTTCCAACGGGCATCGGTTGGAATTTCCAACGGTTGCCCGTTGGAAAACACGTCAACTCAATGGACGCAATTAGTCGACGTGACGTTCTGTTTCTCCAATGGGCATCCGTTGTAATTTCCAACGAATATCCGTTGGAAACCCGTGTTCCCGAGGCAACGGACGGCAAAACGGTGGTTCGTCTCCCGTTGCAACGGGCATCCATTACAATTTGCAACGGATGCCCGTTGAAATATTCTGTAGACTAGAGTAAGCATCATGACACTTTGCAATGGGCATCCGTTGCAAATTTTATCGGATGCCTGTTACAATCTTTCTAACGGGCTTCCATTGCAACTTTGTAACAGACGCAGTTAGCATTTGTAATGGATGACCGTTAAACATTTTAACGGTCATCCGTTAACTTTTCCTAACGGATGCCCGTTAGAATATTTGTAACGGGCATCTGTTACAATTTGCCAACGGGATGCCCGTTACAATTGTGGAAAACTATGAATTTTTTTCTAAGTGTAGGAGGCGATTTTTTGTTCGAACATGCATCCGTTAGGAAAAGTTAGATTTTTTGTTCGAAAACTATAATAAATGTAATTAATTTTAATAGATGTGTACACGATTACTTACGTAATCTCTCAACCACGAGCGATGATGTTGAACTTTCATGTCTATGATTTCATTTGTGTTTAGATGACGATATGTACCAAGTAATTCTTCATCAAATATCATGTATAATGAAAATACATTAATATTGTATATATATACATATATTTAAAAGATTGAATAATATTTTTTTGTACCTTTCGAAAGGTAATAACTCTTGACAATTTAATAATATATATGTGTGGACGTAATTATACTCCTCAGGTGTTAACCAATATTCCTCGGAATTACCTCCTATACGTCCAACCTGTGTAATAATCTCAGGAATTATGGCAAACTACGGATTATATTGATAGTTTGTGTGATCATCCGCTGCACGTCGTTCTTTCGTCTGAATATGCGACTCAAAATAAAATGTGTTGAAATATGTGATTTCTTCCAACAAGTATTGTTGGACAATAGATCCTTCAACCGCTACTTTGTTTTTTGCTTTTTGCTCTCCCAAAAGATACTACGTTTATACAAGTTATGAAATTCACCTTGGCTTTTTGGTTTACGATCTCCACCGCATTCTACCGATTCTTGTAAATCACCCATTGTGTTTGATATATCGTAAGGGATTTGTGTTCCGGTTTGCATGCACGGTGCCTCTTCTTTTTGTACCACGTTCTTTCAAAAAAAATTTATCTTTCACGAAATCATGTCAATGAGGAAGAAATCTTCTATGACAATCAAACCAACATGGTTTCTTACCATGTACTAGTCGAAATGAATCTGTATCCTCCATACAATATGGACATGCCAATATTCCGTACATACTCCATCCAGATAACATTCCATAGGCAGGAAAGTCGCTAATTGTCCACAACAAGACCGCTTTCAATGTGAAATTTTGCTTCGTACTGAAGTTATAAGCAAGAATTCTTTCGTTCCACAAATCTCTTAACTCATGAATTAAGGGCTGCAAAAAGACATCGAAACTTTTCTTTGGATATTCTGGTCCTGGAATAAGTAAGGTCAGAAACATTACCTCTCTTTTCAAACACATCTCGGGAGGCAGAGGCAAATTAGACAAAATCATGAGTCATAGAGAATATTGACTTCCAGATTGTCCATATGGACTAAAACCATCGGTGCACATGCAAAGATAAACATTTCACGTTTCATACACGAACTGGGGAAATATTTCATTGAAATCTTTCCAAGCCTTACCATCCGATGGATGTTGCATTATATCTTCGGCCGTCGAGTGTTCTGCGTGCCATCTCATTACCGCAGCGGTTTTTTTCGATTAAAATAACCTTCTCAACCTATTTGATACATGGATATATAACATTTTCTTGTATGGTACATATTTACGTGAACATGGTTTTTTGGCCGAAATCTACTTGCACCGCAAAACTTGCATCCCAACAAGTCTTTATCGTTTCCCCAAAACAACATGCAACTGTTTCTATAAATATTTTAACACATTCTTTGTTTCGTAGTATGTTTCGAGAGCTTGATTATTTTCCGAAAAATATTCACGCATGGTTTTGCAAAATGAATCCATGCAATTTTCAGCAACATTGTAGTCTGTTTTTTACTCATCAATCTTGAAGATAAATATAAGTGAGATTGATCTTCACGACAACCTTCATATATAGGCTGTTTCACTGAATCTAATAGATTGAAGAATCGGCGTGTATCGATGTTCAACCTCTCTTCACGCGTTTGTTCATTAACAATTCTAGGAAGAGCATCTAACACCATTTCCACATATGGATTGGTCGTTGATGCTTCATAAATAACTAACGCCGCAATTTTGGCCGTGAAAAAACAAAATTTTGTAATTCTCAACGAAACCCACCTTATAAAGATGTTTGCAGACAATTTCTTGACTTCGATACTTCATGTTTTTTCATCTTTTTCATGGACATAACATTGTCCCGCGTTCTTGACACAAATGTTGCATCGATGCAAAACTCATGAATTGCTCCAATCCTTTTAAGAATTCTTCCGTAATCTCTTCGGTTATAAGATCTTTTCTTCTATACATCCACTCTCTCGATCTATATATATCTCGATTTAAAGAAGACGACATTTTGTTGAAAATATATTTGTTGTTGATGGTTTGATTCTAAAACCTTGATTGTAATCAATAAATAGTTTATTTTGTAACGGACATCCATTGGAAATCTCAACGGATGATCACTGCAAGTTCACGTGAATTTATTTCCACCGGAAAACCTCGAAATTAACAATTTCAACGGGTATCCGTTACAATTTCTAACGGGAATCCGTTACAATTGGCAACGGATGTTCGTTGAAATATTTTTTTCGGTGTTCTAGCAGGCTTCCAACGGATATCGCTAACGGAAGATATACGTTAACATTCCGTTAAAAGTTACGACGGATTGCAATGGAAGGGGGCAACGGGCAACGGGCAACGGACGATATTCGTTAAATGTCCATTGAATTTTTTAACAGATTGCAATGGATGTGTCGGTTGGAAGTTCTCGTATATTTGTTGCCATTTCTCATCAATTTGTTGGAAACAGCCTGTTTTTTGTAGTATTTTAGGCCTTAATTTTGTGGTTTTACATCAACTTGTGTTGCATTGTTTCTTCAAAAATATGGTGTAGCCGTTCTAATCTCTTTTCTTCTTCAGTTGTTGCAGGTTTTTGTCGATTGGGCCTCAAAATGCAGATATGGGACATGGACTGAAGTTGCATGCATGATGGGCTTCTTTAATTCTTTTTTGTGTCCTTGTAATGTTGCGGGCCTTTGTAAGCCTAGTTTTCTTAAGCTTGTAAACATCAGGAGCGTTCTCGAACCTTTGAATTCATTCTCCTCTTTCGATCATGTCCTTGAACCATAGCTCTTCTGATATGATCCTGGACAATGAAGAGGGCGCGACCCACATGGCTGAGGAGGACACGACCTGCATTGCTGAGGAGGACGCGACCCGCGCTGCAAAGGACGAGACCGCACGCAGAAGAAGCGACCCGAGCTGAACCAAAGGGACAGAAGGTGGACGCGACTCGAAAGAAGGACGTTGGCCCCGTGACCCGTGCTAGGGCTATAGAGGAGGAAGCCTTGACCCCACCAGCAGGTCCCGTGACCCGAGCTAAAGCTAACAAGCTCAAGGAAGCGATCATCGGGATTCTCACGATCGTCCAAGTTCAAGACGAGTACTCGAGTCTTCATGGGATTTCCAACATCCGTGTCATACTTCAAGTCGAACCACAACTCGCGATGATCGATAATTAGATAAGGGTTTCGCATGTACTCTTTTACCTTCGTTGGTTTTGTCCCACGGGGTTTTCTAACGATGGATTTTTAACGAGGCCGCGACTCACTTCCGCGACCTAATTGTTGATCCAGGGCTTCAAGACGAGTACACGTATCGAAGTTCTATTTTAAGATTATTTTTTGATTTTGAATTTGGATATTTTTAGGTCATTTAATTGGAGCCTTGCATGACTACTTAGCATTTATTACCCATTAAAGCCTTGCATGGCTATCTTTGACTACATATGGCCGGCCATGTTCATGGTGTAGAACACCTTAGAATTTTGATTTTTAATCTTGAATTTCTCTTTGAAGAATTGATCTTGTTGGTGCGTAATATCTAGCAAACCATTGGTGAGTAATATCCAACGAATCGTTCGTTCTCCGTAGGTGTGTAATATCCTCAAAGACGAGCCGATAAATCGAGAGCTTTTCCGCCACTCTCGTGTGACCATTTGCCCCACCCACCTTGTGCGAGGAGTCTTGCGACTCGGTTGCAGCAAGGACTATCCGTTCAACCTTCGTCTAAAGCGTTGTTCTAGTGAGGATCGTGTCATCTTCTACCTCGATCTCTTCCTTAGTTTGTGTCCGAGTGGATCGACACCTTCACGTTGCATTTCTGACTCACTCTGACGGATTTTTCACCGTCATTATGGTTGGATGGTTAAATTTGGGTTGACCGGTTATGGAATTGAATGTCGATGGTGTTTTCTGTCGAAATCGTGACGGAAATGAGAGAAATAGATTCGATGGAGGTCTTTCACAAAAATGTACCAGAGAAAGTCACGTCATTTCGTCGATGGTGGTGTTTTATCGATTATTGTTTTAAATTTTCCACCGTTTTTGTCATTTCGTTTTGCCTCCTTAGTTTGTTAAGAAGAAAATATATACATGTGTGTATGTAGACATACGTTTAAAAAATGTTAGACCAACAGTCGGGTCGTTTGGATTTGGGAAGGAGATCCATACATATGTATATGTGTCATAATATTTCTATATTTATATAAGGGTGGAAAAGGGGTAAGTGTCACTGGAGAGATCGAACCCATGACCAAATATGACAATAGCACTGAGAATGCACATAGCAAATAGGCCAAGAGCAGGTTTCAAAAATTACACGGCATGGTCTTTTAATTGTGGCATATATATGGTGTTTAAGTAACCAATTATGTGATTTCAATCAACATTTGTGTATATAATTCCAAATCATACAAGTTTAATACTTTAAGTGTTTAATTGAAACAATATGACACAAAGTGTTCATCTGTTGTGAATATTTTTTTATAAAGCATTGAATGTTATGTAGGTGGATACCCATGCGAGTATTAATCGATACAAAGATAGATTCAAACTTGGTCTTATTTTCAATTATATTTGTTATGATAATTATATTGTTTTACATGTAATAGTAAATTGATCCAAAGATAGGTTTATTATTCATGTCTCAGTATCATTGTTTGATCATCACATAAATAATACCACTAGAAATTGATATTATTGTCCATGGACTTGATATTTATGTTGCAATTGGTATCTTGATTTATGTTTGTAAAATGCTTTGATTGTAATATTTGATTGATTTTCATTGATCAAGTTAATCTTGTGGCAGTATCTACCAACATAAGTATGATTCTAATCCAAAATGGTTCCAACTTTAAGAAAATAGAAAAATAAGGTTGACATAGCTTTGGGATGCATGGATTTAGACTTTGTATTAAGGATTGAGCCACATAGTTCTCCTTTTGAATTCAAGTTCTTATTAAGAGAAGAAAACTTATGAAAAATGAAAACGTTCAACACGCGTTGATCTTCAGATCATTATCAATCGCAAAAATTTCTTTACTGATCTTGAAAAACATTTGTACAAAGAATTTGGTCGAGAAACTTTGTCACATGGTCACGAATTTTGAAAGAGATTGAACGACCAATAAAAGTATATTTTTCCAAATAATTCAGTCGTATTTTACACTAACAACAAGATGAACTCAACAAAAATCCAAACATATATAAAAGAAAAGGTTCCGAGTGGACAAATTTCCATAATGTATATTGAGATAAATTTTATGATATCAGATCCTCTTACTAAGGATATTCCACCCAAGATCTTTCATGAGCATATTTTTCGAATAGATTTTTTAGGGTTTGGGGATTTTATCATTTAGTGGAAGTTTGATATCTATTTTGTATTTTTTGTTCTATGCCATCTATTCAAAAATATGTACATTATCTGATCAGAAATAAAGTAATCTTCGATTAATTTCATTTTGGATAATAAAGTTATTCAATGATCTCGTTTAAGTAGGACCAGTTTAAAATCAACATGTGTAAATTACATTCATGTGGTTTTTATGCTACACATTCATAACAAGATTTATGTCATTTAGTCATATCGGATTTAGTGATCATAGAAGGTTTAATTATGACTACTGTAATGAAAGCCACCAGGACACTATATTTGATGTGGGTAATGGACGCAATTGTCTATACTCTACAATTATGATGGTAACATTTGAGTTCATATAGCACATACATTTCTTCTGATACAAGTACATTGCAAAAAAAAACATTACATTTCTAATGGACATATGGGTTATTTTCTATTTTTTGATGACCTTTTCCAACAGATTGCAACGAATTCGATGCTGTTGGGAATTGATCAATGAAAAATCACATCGTTGCGATTCGAAACGACACTGCAATGGATTTTATCCTTTGAAAATATTCAACAGATTGTAAAAGATATATCCGTTGGAAGTATCAACACATACTCGTTGCAAAGTTTCAACAGATGCCCACTGAACTTTGTCAATTTGTATCCATTGGAAAGTTGCAACAGGTATCCGTTGGTGCTTTGTAACTGGCGTTCGTTGACAATGTGCAACGGATATCTGTTGAAATTTATTGACGAGAAAGAGCAATGATGCCCGTTAGAATGAAAATGACGGGAATTTTAAACTTTCCAATGGTTCATTGATAGTTTTTATGAATAAATTAAAAAAATTAATATATATATATATAATTTATGCAAAATTAAAAACTAATTTATTACATTCATTTAAAATGGCACCGTTGTGTTCATCCCCGTGCTCGCTAATGCCTCTGAAGGGTTGCATCGAAGTCGATGATCGATTCTTGTCTCAGTATTGTTGCCCCCGTCGGTGGTGGTGGTTGATACACTCGATGATACTTTACATGTGACGCATCTGTGTTCGTGTATCTCGAACCTCATCTTGTGTTGCTGAAGTGTAGTCTCGAGATATTCGATGTGTCGTTCTTGCATGTAAGTCTCTTAGACTGTGGGGGTACTGTCGTAACGTCCTTGACGATATCTTTTTATAGAGAACCGAGTCTGTATAGATGCCCCTTATATAGTCTAACAAACTACAATACAAAACACATTGAATTTTGTATATCATTATAAATATTTTATATAATTAAATAATTATTATAACAATAATGTTATTATATAACTCTAAATAAATTTTTTCGTTTCGTAAGGACTAAGATCGATGGAGTTTAACCGATGGTTTGTGATTGCAGTGTGATCTTCTCTATCACAACTTTCACCGTCCATTCTGTCTAGGGGTGAACAAGCTCAAGTTTGTCATCCTCTTCATCACGACAGACTTCTTCTTGGTGTAGGTCTTTACAACCAGCTCAAGAAGAGTTGATTCTCTTCCCATCCTCTGCATCGGAAATTACTTTGATCCCGAGGTATGGCAATGCAGACCATCCCCGGGAACTTTCTCGTCGTACCGACATTTTTTGGCCTTCCCGATTTTGGCCTTGAAGTCCACTAACTCCCAATGTTAGACGAGTTGGTTGAATACCTCGACCATTACCCGTATCGATTTGGCGTAATTATTATAAAAAAAATTAAGGTCGTGATTGAACATGCTTCTATGTTTTGTGCTCGTAAATGTGGAATGTGTATCCCAGAGTAAACAAAATTGACCAATACAATATATTTCTTGCAGGACCATTAGCCAAATCTCTTAACCAGATAGGATATCTCATCGGAACCTTAGACATATATAAGATAAAAATCAATGATTACTTATAACATATTTTTTTTACGTATATATATACAAAAAGATGTGTACCTACATAATATCTCAAGCACGGGCCATAATTTTGAACTTTCATTTTCGTGAGTTCATCTGCATTTAGATGAGAATATGTACCGATTACTTCTTCATCAAATATCCTGTAATAAAAGTATATTAACATATATATAAATATATATATATATATATTTGTAATTTAAAACATAGATTGTCATCATTTTGCACCTTTCATGAGATAATAAATCTTGAAAAATTAATAATATATACATAAGGATGTGATTATACTCCTCTAGTGTTAGCCAATATTCTTCAGATTTCCCTTCTATACGTCCAATTGGTATAAAGATCTCAGAAATTGCGCCAAATTGAGGATAGTTTGTGTGATGTTCTATTGAACGTCTTTGTTTCATCGGAATATGTGACTTGAAATAAAATGTGCTGAAATATGTGATTTATTCTAACAAGTATTGTTTAACAATAGATCCTTCAACTGCTACTTTGTTTTTTTATTTTTCTTAGATGAAAGAAAAACCTTTCGAAATGATACATCCATCTAAATTGAACTAGGCCACTAAGTATTGCTTAATCCGGTAAATGTATTGGTAAATATTCCATGATATTGAAGAAAGAAGACGAAATTTTTTTTCCAAAGAGCATAATACTTCATTGATATTTTTTTCAATAACTCCAACTCATACCTTTTTAAATTTCTTCAATATCTCTGAAAAAATATACTAATTCCGCATAGCACAATCATGAATGTTTCATGTTAATAGCTCAACAAATGCAATTAGAATGCGTTGTTGCATGAAAACATGAAAATCATGACTTTACAACCTGATCAGCCTCGAACCCACAATAGTCACACACCGAGCAATGTTCGATGCATATCCATCTGGAAATTTAACGTCTCATTTTAACCAGCTTAATAATGTAGTTTTGTTATCCCAGAGAATCTGAATATTTGGATAGACGCCCTTCCATCTCATAACTCTAACTCGGGTCTTCGACATATTATCTTCAAAGCTTGTCTTGATTGTATGTTATCCTTCGTTTTCCCCGTCACATTCAAAACAGTGTTGATGATGTTATCGAAAAAAATTCAATATGTATAACATCCAAATTCTGATGCAATATCAGTGATTTCCAATACTGTAGTTTCCAAAAAATACTACATTTATACCAGTTATGTCATTCGCCTAGGCCTTGTGGTTTTCGATGTCCACGATCTCCGAAGCATTCTACCGATTTAAAATCTCCCAACGTGTTTAATCATTCATAAAGGATTTACGTTCTTATTTTCATGCACGGTACCTCTTCTTATGTACCACGTTCTTTCGAAAATATTGTTTATCTTTTCTGAATGTATGTCCATGGGGAAGAAATATTCTATAAAAATCAAACCAATATGGTTTCTTCCCATGTACTAGTCGAAATATGTCTAAATCCTCCATACAATATGGACATGCCAATCTCCCGTGCGTACGCCATCTAAATAACGTTCAAAAGGCAGAGAATGCTTATTATCCACAATTAGACCGCTTTCTATGTAAAATTTTGCTTCGTACTTATGTCATAAGAAAGAATTCCATTGTTCCACAAATCTCTTAATTCATGAATTGAGGGCTGCAAAAAAACATCAAAACTTTTTTCGGATGTTATGGTCCTAGAATCAACAACGTCAAAAAAATTACTTCTCTTTTCAAATACATATCGAGAGACAAATCATATGGAGAGAAAATCATTATCCACAAAGACAATTGACTTCCAGATTGTCCGTGTGGACTAAAACCACCGATTCAGAGATAAAGATAAAAATTTATCGTTTCATACGCGAACTCAGGAAATATTTCATTGAAATCTTTCCAAACCTTACCATCCGATTGATGTTGCATTATCTCTTCGGTTGTCGAGTGTTCTATGTGTCAGCTTATTATCGCAGCGGCTTTTTACGATTCATATAATCTTTTCAACCTGTTTGGTACAGGCATATAGAACATCTTTTTGTACGTATATATTTTCGTGAAGATGGTTTTTTTGGACGAAATCTCCTTGCACCGCAAAATTTACATTCCAACAGGTCTTTATCTTTTCTGCAAAACAAAATGCAATTGTTTCTACAAACATCAATTTTCTCATATGGAATTTCCAAATATTATAAAACATTCTTTGTTTTCTAATATATCTCAAGAGCTTGATTATTTTCCCATAAATATTCACATATGGTTTCGCAAAATGAATCCATGCAATTTTCAACAATATTGTAGTCTGTTTTTATGCTCATCAATCTTGATGACAATGATAAACGAGACTGACATTCATGAAAATCTTCATATATTAGTTATTTCGCTGCATCCAATAGGTTGAAAAATCGATGTGTCTCATTGTTTGTCATCCTTTCATACGTTTGCTCATTAACTCCATGGTCAAGAAAAGCATCTGACACCATTTCCACATATGGATTGGTCATCAAAGTTTCATAAAGAACTTCATTTATCTCCATTTCTTGTGCTTCTTGTACACTATCTGTAACTCCATAATTTTTGCCCGTGAAATAACCAAATTTTGTAATTTTCTACAAAATCCACCTTGTAAAGGTGTTTGCAAACAATTTATTGACTTTGATACTTCATATTTTTGCATCTTTTGTAGGGACATAACATTGTCCCGCATTCTTAACACAAAGGTTACATCGACGTAAAACTCATGAACTACTCCAATCCGTGTAAGAATTCTTGAGTAATTTCCTCTGTTACGAAATCTTTTCTTCTATACATCCATTTTCTCTATTTGAGTATATCTATATTTGAAGAAGACGACATTGTTTGAAAATATATTTTGTGTTGATGGCTTGATTGTAAAAGGTTTGAGTTTGATAAATAAACAATGAATTTTTCAACGGCTGCCCATTGATAATACTAACAGATGCATAAATAGTGAATTTTCCAAAATTCGTTGTAATCCATTGAGAAATTATATCAATGGACGGATAGGTTGATCCATCCGTTCATATGGGTCCTTTTTTTGGCATTGGTATGTCCTAGATGAAGATTGTAAATATTTTTTCGACCATATATTTATAATTTAATGTATGGTGCCATTATATTATTAGTCAAAGTAAAAGTGATCTTATTTAGTAACTTATGGTTAAAGAATGTAATTGTTATGAAATCAAAGTGTAGAAACAAATTCGTAATTTCTGATTTGTTGAGAGATCAAATTAAAAATAATAAAATATACATTTTATATAAATATATGGATTTTGGTTTCCAATGGATATATAGAAAAACCCTCATTACAAACAAAAAGTTTCTATTTTGTCGCTAATTGTCCATTGGAAGAATCAATCTCAGGTTTTTTCGATATTCTCAATGGATCAAGGTACACTTCCATAAATTCCGCAAACTCTAAAAATATAACATATAAATACTATACATTAATATATATTGATATATTATACATTTCACGTTGTTGCTCATTTTATTCACTCTAACTATGATTTAGGTGATCCAATTACAATATTATTTCAAGAAATTTTTTTTTTCCAAATGATTTCATATATAGAAAAAACATAAAAACAACCAATATTATTTCAAGAAAAAAAATAATCACATTCACCTTTAAGGTATTTTTTTTATTATAATAACATGTTATATTCACTTACTCTTATTATGACACTATAAATTTTGTATCTCTAATATGATGCTCCATTTGTGAAAAATTCATTTCAACTATATATTTGTAATTTTCAAATATCATGTATATCTCATGGATTCCCTTTCTAATGTTTATAAAAGAAAATGAATTTTAAGTTTTCCATGCTTTGTTGTATTTGGTAGGGGTGGGCAATCCGGGTTTCGATCCGGGTTCCACTGGTTTGTTCCGGGTTTGGGTTCCTCATGGTTATAAAAAAATGAACCCAAACTAGAACCGTTTGTTTTCCGGTCTGGATTTCTCGCGTTAAAAAACTGAACCCGAATTGGAACTGTTTTTTTTTCGGTCTGGGTTCCTCGGGTTTTGATTCAGGTTCGGGTTTTGAAACATTGAAGCCAAAAAAAATTAAACTTTTATTTCGGTTATTTAGATATTTCTGGTAATTTAGATTCTTTAGATTTTTTGGGTTGTTTAGGTACGGATAATTCGGTTTAAGAACGGGTTCTACGGGTTTTTGGGATCTTTTTGAATATTTTGGATAATTCCAAATTTAACATAAGAAAATAATGTAACATAAAAAATCTAAAAAAATACCTAGTTAAAAATCCCTAAAAATGTATTCAAATAAATAAGCTATTAGATTTCTTCTTGTAGAAGACTTCTACTCCAAAAAATATCAAAATAAACTTTTTTCAACCTGAAATTTAAACACTTTACGAGTTTAAATTAGAATGCATAAATAAATATTTAAATTTCATTTCGTACATTGTAATGAGTGTAGAAAATAACTACCTAATCAAGTTGTACAAAAAAAATCACATCTCATAATCATCCTTTATCAACAACCAATTTCTTAAATTCTCATCCACGGATCATCTTCTTCCACCTCACACTCATAAACAAGATATTCTTCTTCTCTTGGCTTTCACTACAACTTCAACTTTCCAAAATATTTTTCTTTTTATACCTTGCACTATAAACTCCATAAAGCTTATGAATACATTCCAAGAGTAATTTTTTCACTTCACCACATCATTCTCATATATCTTTTCAAACAATGAATTGCAAAATTCATTTTACTCTACAGATTAAGGACAGTAGCTACTAGCAAAATATTGTTAATTTTCTCCATTGCTTCCTAATATTTATCAAATTTATCCTTTTTCATCCAAAATGCTATACTACTCATCATAGGATCCTCACTACTAGCCATCAACCTCAAAGTCATTTCAATCTTGCATATTTCATTAAAACATCCACTAGATGTCACTTTTGTAGAAGAAGAAAACGCCAACGTTGAATCATAAAAGATTATCAAAAATCTTACCATTCGGCGAGCATTTTCCAAATCACTATTTGATGGCGGCCCATCTCTTCTCCTTCCACTTAGTGTATCTTCCTCATAAAAATAGGCATCATAATGTTTGTCCTCATATGTCATTCTATCAAATGTCATTCTAAATTTTAGCGCTGAACTCAACATAAGAAAAGTTGAATTCCATCTTATGCTACAATCCAAAATCAAACTCCCTCGATCAATTTTTTCTTGTAGTACTCGAACATGAAATGCCTGAAACCTTGAATAAGATGATCGAACATATTTTACTGTGTTTCTTATACGAATTACATTATCACCAATCTCTCTCAAACCTTCATTGTCAATTAAATTGAAAATATGAGCACAAAATCGTACATGCATAAATTCACCATCAAGTACAAGTGCATCATCTCCCCAAATCTTTAATTTACTTCTCAACATCTTAACTGCATCATCATTTGAACTAGTATTGTCAAAAATTATTGTCAACACTTTTTTATGTCCCAATCAAGCAACCATTTCTCAAGTTGCTTTGCAATTGTATCCCCTTTATGATTAGACGACCATATAACTCACATATGTGATAAAAATCCATAAATCGGTTGTCAAAGACACCCTTCCCCTGTTAATAATACGTTTCAAAATAATCTTTCTACAAGCATACATTTGAAACACATCCTTAGTAATGGTTTTTTTTTCCGAGGGAACAACAAACTTAGGACACAATACATTGCAGAGATGTATAAACCTAAGATTCTTAACTGTAGAAAGTGGCATTTCATCCATAATAATCATCGTAACTATTGCGTGTCTACATGCGTCTTGACTAAATCTAAGAGCAACAAGCATATTACTACCATCATTTTGACTTTCAATATCAGCCATAGTTAATACCTTCTGACTATCACTTTCAACAAAGTTCTTATCACTTTTGCAGATACGAAGATGCTTATTCATGCTACTAGTCCCATTCGTAGTACTTCTGCATTTAAACCTTATCTTACAATAATTAAATTTACTATAATCATCGCATTCTCTGAAAAAATGTCCACATACCTCAGACCGATGAACATATATTTTTTTATTTGGGAGGTATATCATTGTGTTGAGATATCGCTAATCTTTTGTTCGATTGAACTTCATCGTCATCAATTTGGTCAACAACCGTCATCTGCATATTCATCTAAGACATAAATCAAATCACTAGTCCATCTAAGACATAAACCAAATCACTACAAAATTAGTAATTAGTTAACTGTAGACCGAACTGAATAATACGTAGAGCAGAAAATGTACAGACCAATACAGGAGTGGGGAAGGATGGATAGCCACGGGAGGAGCACGTAAACACACTGACGATGGACGATGAACAAGCACATACGACAGATAAGGCGAGCACGAGGAGGTCGACATACTGCAATAGACAGCAGACATGAACATAAGACGCGGACACACACACGAGGAAGCTAATGGACTTAAACGATGCAGACACACACACGAGAAGGCCGACGGACTGCCACAAATGATGTAGACACACACACGTCGAGGCCGACGGATTGCCACAGAGACGATGGATGAGAACAGATGAATGACAGGCAGGCACGAGGAGGCGATGGATGGGTATGGTTGACGAATAGACACGACGAAGAACGAGAGGAAGACAGACCACGGTCCGACGGTGATTAGGATTTTAGGAAACGGTCCGTCGATGATTAGGGTTTCGGGGCGCTGTTTGGGTCGTGTATCTGAGGAGGGAAAATAATATTGAGAGCAGTACGTTAGATTAAAAATTAGGGCTTTTCTCAGGGTTTTTTTCCGGGGTTGTTTGGATTCCTTGGGTTATCCCGAATCGACCCGAGACGAATGAGTTTAGATTTTGAATCCATATGGGTTTTGTAAATAACTCATATGCCTTATGGGTTGGGTTGTTCGGTTCGGTCCGATCCGGGTCAGTCCGGATTACCTGTATTGTCTATCCCTAGTATTTGTGTTCTCTTATCACATAACGGGATAACTTATATAGGGAATAATGGCTTGGTTAATTTAGATTGGATGTGGTAATTGATGTGTTATGATCACTTGGAAGATGATTTATTTTGTATGAAATATGAGTTCATTCAGATTGGAGGTGCTTGTTTCTGGCCGACAGTGGGAAAAAGGAATATGCAGGACTCTAAGGAACATCATCAAATGCTGAAGTTTTTATTTCCCTAATTACTTTAGGTTAATATTATGTCTTGGATTGATGAAATCTCTATCAGAATGTTAACTCTGATTATTAGGAATGAAACCATGGATTATAATGTGTTGATTGTAGGTTTTTTTTTACCGAGGAAAAAAAGGAATATGCATGTTTGAGCTATCAGGGATCCATCTCAGAATTCCTCTGGAGGTCGTCACCAATGTTACCACTGCCACTAACGTCGTGCTCAAGTAGTTCCCCATGCCATCGTCGTCGACAACAACGCCGAACACAAACTTCTCATGGCATCAGGAGTCTGGTCGTGAAAGAATTACATTTTCCTATAAACGTGAATACATCTGCACAAGTCACCAATTTTAATAATGTTTATTACTATTGAAAGAATTTCCTATTGCAATTATATATACTTATCAATTTTTTATTGTAGAGTTGAAATTCATATGTCATAAATAGATCATCATATCAAAAACTCGTGTAAGATTCATGTAATCCATGATGGTTATGTATTTTATATCTTATTTTACGAAAAAATAATCAATATATTTAAATTTTATTATAAATGCCTAAGTAGTTATTATAGTTTAATAGAAAGATCATGAAAACCAAATTTTGATATAATCATTTGATAAATTATTAGGCTCAAAAAAAGATACGTAGATAATAGAAATTATGTAGCAAAAATAATAACTCAATTAATATAAAATATTTTTTTAAATAAAATATATCATCTTTTTTATATATAAACTTTTACAAATCCATATTTTTTCATGTTGTCACCTCGATAATTATGTCACGTTTTTTAAACTTCCGTAATTTTTATTCTATTATATTAGGTTTTTAATATCAACTAAATAAGTTTTAGATAAGATAAAAGTCAAGAAAATAAAACCTAATCGAGGAAGAATAAATATGTCGCATGAACCCTAGCTGATCCACTGAGCCATCATCAACACACGACCATATCTACGTCATTGACCCGCCGGAAGAAAACCATAATCATTGGCAGTGAGGATTCTGATAATGAACCACTACTTGTGGTTTCTGAGAAATCAATGGTGAGTTGTGGTGGAATCTGAGATTTAATCGAATAAATAAATATTGTTGAAGTGGAACGGTTATATATATATATATATATTTGAAAAGAATATTCAAATATAAAATTATCAAAATTTTGAATTAAATATTTGAAAAAAAATATTAATTTAGGATAATATTTATTTAATGAAATTAATATATAATACAAAAGTTATTCTAATGTATTAAAAATAAAAACATGTATATGTATATATATAAAGAGCAGATATTTGAGAATTTATGAATATTCTATCACAATAGAAATCAAGATAACATTTTTTTATTTTTTCTCTTTATATAACATGTTTTAATTTTATATATGAATCAATTTATACTTGTATAATAATTTTAAAATTTTAAATAAAATAGAGAAAAAACAACATTTGGTATTTCAAGAAGAAAAACTCATTTTTTGAACATTTAATAATCCTTGTTGAGGTGGCTTCACCGAAAGCAACCTTGCAAGGATTATTATATATAACTAGAAATAGGTCTGCGCGATGCGCGGGTTAATGTTTTTTCTATGTGAAACTGAAAAAAAAAAGAGTTTGTTTACGGACATTCTAAATAAAAGTAAATAATCTATTGTAATTTAACATGATAATAAAACTGACCCTATATAATCCATTGTTACAAGAAATATATTGTGCGACGTTAATTTCATGATCAAACTTGCTAGTGAATATTTCAGTCAAAATAAGATGTAAAATAATCATGTCGCTTTCAAACTTTTCTATTCCCTCAAATAGATAACAAAAAGTAGTTTAAAAATACAACAAACTAAAATAGTTTAAAAATACCTATGTTCGGTGGATCCCTCTCCCCCTCCGCCGAGATCTAATCTCCACCTAGCCCGCTGCCTCTCACCTACTCCTCATTGTCGCCGACCGTCATGGTCGTGTCGCTCTCGGTAGATGGAGGCGATGAAGTCGAGATAGCAGAAGAGGGTTCTTCGTTTAAAAAAAACTTTGAAAGACCATGAAACACTTATTAGATTGTAATAATGGGTATAGTAGTGGGCTTTGATAATGGGTTTGGTATGTTTAAAAAAAATGTGAAAGATGCTTTTTTAAAGACTGTAATAATGGGTATAATAGTGTGCTTTGATAAGTTATCTAAGCGCATCTTAATGTAATTAACAAAGTCTATTAAATATATTAAATTATTTAAACGCTTTAAATATATTAAAAACAACTTAATTATTAACTAACTATAAAAACGATTAATTTTAAAAACAACTTATATATATATATATTATTTTGATTTATGTTATTATGTATTGTATTATAAATTTAAAATTATTATAATTAAAATTTAATATTTTAGGATATAAATTATTCAATGATGTAAACTATAATACGCAAATTGTTCTAATGTATTCGTAATAAAACAATTTGAGTTTTATTAATTTCACGTCAATTTAAATCGTATCACGTAAAAAGCTTTCTTTTTATTACAGATTTCGTTTTGTGTTTTTGTTTATTATATTACAAATGAAAAATTATTATAATTTAAATTTAATATTTATATAAAAGATTTATCTTTTCATCTTCTCACATTTCCATTATTATAATATTAAACTTGAATTTATTGATTTCTATTTTATAATATTAAATTTGAATTTATTGATTTAGTTATATTTAATAGATTAATTATTGATTTAATTATATATATTAAATAAAATAAAAAAAAAGTTCTTGTTGAGGTGGCTTCACGAGAAGTCTCCTTTTGCAAGAACTTTTATATATATAATTTTTAATGTGTTTCACCAAATCAATTGTTTAGGTAATATCTTGAGAATCCTCAAAATTTTCAACTTTTTATGTATAGTTTTTTTTCACATATAATATGAAATTGATAGATTAGCTATTAAAGTACAACATATAAATATAAATAAATTATAAATTTTAAAATGAAACTTATTCAAATTTATTCTAATCTATATATATATATATATATGTTGGAAATATTGATTCTCTAAGAGAATAATAGAAAGGATAGAAAGAACAACACAAAAGGATTGGTGTTTGAGTTGTGATTTTTTCATTTCATTTTATCCCAATTTATAGGAAAAAATTACAAATAATTAAATCACCATTATCCCACTAACAATGGTTAATGGACTACTAATCCCACTAACTCTATTATCCTTAGTAAATGACTCACTCACACCACTAACCCACTGACAAATAAACTTGAGAAATTAAGAAAACAAAAAAGAATTATCCAATATTTGCCCCCTTAATTCTTGTCATGTTTTCTCCTAATCTCGATGATGCCAATTCTTGTGCGCAGTTCCTGAAATCTGACATGTCCGAGTGGTTTTGTGAGTATGTCCACGAGTTGCTCTTGTGTAGAGGTATACTCGAGGACGATCTTCCCATCTTTAACGCACTCCCGAATGAAGTGAAACCGAGTGTCGATGCGTTTGCTCCGGTCGTGAAAGACAGGATTCTTACTCAACGTGATAGTGGACTTATTATCCACCCTAAGCTCCAGCGCTTGAGGTTCCGAGCCAAGGAAGCCACTCAAGAGTCGAGCTAACCAAATGCCTTGACAAGTTGCAGCTGATGTAGTGATACATTTTGCCTCACATGAGGATACCACCACCTTCTGCTTCGCTGACTGCCAGGTGACGAGGCTATCACCAAAGAAGTAGAAGATGTTGTTTCCGCTCTTTCGTGTGTCGAAGTCACCTGCCATGTCACTGTCACTGAATCCAACCAGACGTGGTTGACCATCACACTTCTTTCCGTAGAACACCCCATAACTATGTGTCCTAAAATGTACCGTAACACGTGCTTCATTGTCATCATATGATCTTCTTGTGGCTTCTCCATGAAGCGACTCATGTACCCTACTGCATAGGCAAGGTCTGGTCGCGTGTTCACAAGGTACCGAAGTATGCTTCAATATTCGGTGGCTTCGACCAGTGGACTAGAACTTTCCTTGCTAAGCTTCAAACGTGCTTCCATAGGCGCCTTGCATGGGTTACAGTTGCTCATGCCGCATCTCTCCAATAATTTCTCTATGTATGCTGACTGGCAGAGCATGATGCCAGTTGCACTTTGATAGACCTCAAGTCCGAGATAGTAGGTCAACAACCCAAGATTGCTCATCTAGAACAAAGTCTTCATCTCGACTTTGAACGCTTTAACATCTCCTATTTCGGACCCGGTGATTATCAATTCATCCACGTGGACACCCACGATAAGTCGTGATGCTCTTCTACTCCTAGTGTATATCCCATGCTCAGATGTACTCTTTTTGAACCCAAGTGACTGTAAACTTGCATCTAACTTGGCGTTCTATGCTCGTGGTGCTTGTCGAAGTTCGTACAAGGCCTTATGTAGGCGTAGGACCTTCTCTTTGTGATTGTGGTCGGTGAACCCTGCGGTTGTGTCACATACACATCCGCTTTTAGCACGTCATTAAGAAATTCACTCTTGACATCTATGTGTTGGATTTCCCATCCTTCGTTTTCTACTAAGGCCAACAAGAGTCGTATAGACTCTATGCGCACCAGGGGAGCAAAGACTTCGTCGAAATCAATTCACGCACGCTGCACATAGCCTTTTGCAACCAGACGTGCCTTGTGTTTAACAATGGTTCCGAGTTCGTCACGCTTCACCTTAAAAACCCATTTAAGCCCAACGACTCGGTGACCGACAGGAAGGTCGACGAGCTCTCAAGTACCATTGTCATTGATTGCTTTCATCTCCTCAAACATTGCTTGATGATGGCTCTTCTGCCGTGGTAAAATGCAACTCTATAGCCTCTAAGGTACGAGATACAAAACCTCGTGGTGATGATGGTCCAAGGATGTTGTTGATTGTGCGAAAGTGTAGAGGTGCATCATAATGATCTGCATTAAGGTTTAGTTTGACATTTGTTGGCGGCAATGCAAACTCCACTGCCTCTAGTGTTGCATTAGGAGTATGAGGGGACTCTGGAATCGTTTCTCTTGGGTCTGGTTCACTCGTAGTGATATACTCGATGCTAAATGGCTCCAATGAAACGGTAGTACCACCCTTGTCATGGGTCTTCCAATCCTATTTAGCTACCTCATCAAAGACAACATCACATGTCATATTCATCCGTTTGGTACCGAAGTATGCTTCAATATTCGGTGGCTTCGACCAGTGGACTAGAACTTTCCTTGCTAAGATTCAAACGTGCTTCCATAGGCGCCTTGCATGGGCTACAGTTGCTCCTGCCGCATATCTCCAATAATTTCTCTATGTATGTTGACTGACAGAGCATGATGTCAGTTTCACTTTGATAGACCTCAAGTCCGAGATAGTAGGTCAATAACCCGAGATTGCTCATATGGAACAAAGTCTTCATCTCGACCTTGAACGCTTTAACATCTCCTTTTTCGGACCCGGTGATTATCAAGTCATCCACGTGGACACCCACGATAAGTCGTGATGCTCTTCTACTCCTAGTGTATATCCCATGCTCAGATGTACTCTTTTTGAATCCAAGTGACTGTTAACTTGCATCTAACTTGGCGTTCCATGCTCGTGGTGCTTGTCGAAGTCCGTACAAGGCCTTATGTAGGCGTAGGACCTTCTCTTTGTGGTTGTGGTCGGTGAACCCTGCGGTTGTGTCACATACACCTCCGCTTTTAGCACATCATTGAGAAATGCACTCTTGACATCCATGTGATGGATTTCCCACCCTTCGTTTGCTGCTAAAGCCAACAAGAGTCGTATAGACTCTATGCGCACCAGGGGAGCAAAGACTTCGTCGAAATCAATCCTCGCACGCTGCACATAGCCTTTTACAACCAGACATGCCTTGTGTATGACAATGGCTCTGTGTTCTTCATGCTTCACCTTAAAACCCCATTTAAGCCCAAAGACTCGGTGACCGATATGAAGGTCGGCGAGCTCTCGAGTACCATTGTCATTGATTGCTTTCATCTCCTCAAACATTGCTTGACGATGGCTCTTCTGCCGTGGTAAAATGCAACTCTCCAGCCTCTAAGGTACGAGATACAAAAACTCGTGGTGATGATGGTCCGACGATGTTGTTGATCGTGCGAAAGCGTAGAGGTGCATCATCATGATCTGCATTAAGGTTTAGTTTGACATTTGTTGGCGGTGATGCAAACTCCACTGCCTCTAGTGTTGCATTAGGAGTATGAGGGGACTCTTGAATCGTTTTTCTTGGGCCTAGTTCACTCGTAGTGATATACTCGATGCTAAATGGCTCCAATGAAACAGTAGTACCACCCTTGTCATGGGTCTTCCAATCCTATTTAGCTACCTCATCAAAGACAACATCACGTGTCATATTCACCCGCTTGGTGACTAGATCGTACACTCGATAGGCCTTTATCCTAGCTTCATACCCGACAAAAGATCATTGGTATGCTTCGATCATCAAGCTTCTTCAAATTGGTTTTGTGTCCTTAACATGTGTGATACATCCAAATGTACGAAGGAAATGGACTGTCGGTTTTGCACCATGCCAAGCGTTGTATGGTGTATTTTCATCAAGACTACGTATTAGGAAGTGATTGAGGATAAAGATTGTAGTGGTCACAGCTTCACCCTAGAATTCTGCTAGAAGAACTTTTGCCTTCAGCATGCATCGGGCCATGGTTACAATTTTCTGGTTGCGATGTTCAACAACTCCATTTTGCTGTGGCGAATAGGGGGTCGTGAATTGTCGTTGGACTCCCCTCTCGGCGTAATATTCCCCAAACTCCACCAATGTAAACTCACCTCCACGATCAGTACGAAGCACCTTGAGCTTCCATCCCGATTGTACCTCTGTCGCAGTTTAGAACCTCTTGATTACCACTGGAGCTTGGTCCTTGCTTGCGAGAAGAGTGAGCCACATATAACAACTGAAGTCATCTACGAGTAGTAGGAAATAGTGATTCCCACTTGGTGTCATCGGTGTGATGAGCCCATATAGATCACTATGGACGAGATCAAGAAGATCTACTGCACGTCGTCGCGCCTTCTTTGGAAACGAGTTTCGCCTTTGCTTCCCCACGAGGCAACTATCACACACTTGGTCAACTTGACCAATATGTGGCAACCCATGCACCATGTTGTGTTGAGCGAGTTTCCGCAGTGCATTAAAACAAATGTGGTCGTATCTTGTATGCCATTTCCATGATTCTTTGGCTCTTCTTGTTGTCAAACACACTGGTCGTGCAATGTTGAGGCAGATCGAATAGAGCCTATTGGAGGATCTTCGGACCCGTGCCAATAGTCGTCGTTGTGGATCTCTTATAGTCAAGGTGCCCCCTTCGATGATCGTCTGGCATCTAGAGTCGTCCAACTGCCTACACTGATCAGGTTTTTGGTGAGGCGAGAAATGTAATAGACCCTCGTTAGTGCACGATGCTCGCCGTTCTTGCATGAGAATAAGATTGTTCCTCGTCCTTCAATCTTGACGATAGATCAATCTCTAAACTCACGGTTCCAACCACTTATTGGTCGAATTCGGAAAACACAGCACGTACACCAGTCATGTGGTCTGTCGCCCCAGTGTCAAAGAACCATAGATTGCCTTTGCACTCCTCCTCACGACTAAGATGTGCAGTAACCTTCGTCTCCACAAGGTGGATAGGGCACTTATGTGATGGTGGTGACCCTGACGGTGTAGGTTGTGATATCGATGAATCTAGCGTGGTCTCACACGCCTTGACCATAAAGAGTGTAGGCTCGTCGTCATCCTCGTGGGCCAGATGTGCTTATTCATTTTTGGGCTTGGATTGGCAGTCCCTAGCCCAGTGACCTATCTTACCACAATTTCGACACTTGTGTTTTGATCTATCTCGGTTCTCGCTAGAACCAGATCCACCATCTGTTACGGATTTACGACGACGTTTCTCCGACTTGAAGCCTCCATAGGAACAATCTCCTTGTTTTTGCTCCTTCATTCGTGCAATCCATTCCTCTTTAGTGCATAAAACTTTACCCCCTGCCCCCTATGTGGGCTCCAAGGGCTCAAACCGTTCTTTTGCGGCCTTCAACCTCCCAATAAGCTCTTCCAATGAAAGTGTTGAAAGATCTAGCAAATTTTCAATGGACAATGCGATCTATCCGAATCTGGGAGGGACGACTCGTAGGTATTTCTCAACCACCTTATGTGGCGGTTCAGGATCTTCGAGAATGAATAGCTGATCCACTATGCCAGAGAGACGCATGGCAAAGTCATCCACCATCTCACCATCACGCAAAGCTATTTTCTCGTACTCCTTGCGCACTTTCTGAGCGCTAGCCTTACATGCTCGATCAAACCGACACACATAGACTCAACCGCTTCCAATCCTCTTTCGCATTCTTCTTCATGGCGAGCGAAGAGATCATTTCCGACGGCACGCCACACAGAATGGCTTCAAGCGCCATTTGATCTTCCTGCTCGTCATTGGTGCCTATCTCGACGGTTGCCCAAAGTCCTCGTGCTCGGAGCATCACCTTCATCATTAGGGACCAATCTCCATAATCAGTCTTCGTGAGCATTGGAAATATCGCACCTCCCACCTCTTTAACCACCTTCTACACCACGTGGTTACCATCATTCCGACGTCGACCACCACGTGGAGGAGGAGAAAGAGATTGTCGACGTCATCCTGTGTTTATGGGACTCCTCGATGCTCCAACGTTGTGTGAGATCGAAGACATTTTTCAATGGATCGATTACACACGCTCTGATACCAATTGTTGGAAATATTGATTTTCTAAGAGAAGAATATAAAGGATAGAAAGAAGAACACAAAAGGATTGGTGTTTGAGTTGTGATTTTCCCATTCCATTCATCCTAATTTATAGGAGAAAAAATTACAAATAATTAAATCACCTGTTAACTTCGAATTCGATCAAGAATTTGATCAAACAGCTTGCAAACTCTGTTCTTACTTCTCTCTGCAACTCGTCTCTCTTGATTGTAATGAACAAGCAACAAATCTAAAACCATGAGAACTAAAACACAAATACAAGAACACACCGATATAACATGTTCGGAACTCGCTTAGTGCAATGCGAGCCCTACTCACGACGGGAACTCCTTTCCCAGACAATCACCATTGATAATTCGGTGCCTTTTACAGTTTTAGAGAATCTCTCACAAAGAAGAAAACCCTCACCGCAAAGACCTCACAAAATCACCCAAACAAACCCGTGTTTTTCGGAGAATAAATCTTTTGTTATCTCACCAACGAAATCGCCTTTTGCTCTTATAAACTCAGCACAAGGCGTTACAACAGAAAACCAGAGAAGATAAGCTTCTCAGCAACAATCCCAACTGAAAAAGAGACAATTCTGTCCCTTTGGTAATTCACACGCTCGAAGCTCATATCTTGGCCAAAACCTTTGTTTCATTCCGAGTCTTCTTTGTGCTCAAAACCGAGCCACACAATTCAACGTCACCATTATCCACTAACAATGGTTAATGAACCACTAACCCCACTAACTCCATTATCTTTAGTAAATGACTCACTCACTAATCCACTAACAAATAAATTTGAGAAATTAAGAAAACAAAAAAGAATTATCCAATAATATACATATACATACACATATATAAACTCCTATTTTTCTCACGATATAATTTAATACAAGAAAAAAATTATTGAAAAATATTAATAACATGATTTATTAAAAATATTATCAAGATTTTTTATAAAATAGAATACATAAATATATTTATTTTATAGAAAATAATATAGAGTACATAAATAAATTTGTTTTCAAAATTCGTTCGGACTTTCTTTTGCTGAAGATTTATTGGATGTGGCAAGACGCCCATTACCGGAGTAAATCGCAGCAGTCAGAAACGCAAACGCTAATAGCGTCTTCCTTTTCCTAGAGACACCTGTCCGCATTGGCGTCTCAACTCAAACCGCAAACGTAATATTCCACGCGTAGAAAGAGTTGTTATATATGTAAAAAGGGGAATGGCAATTTTATGTGCTTTCTTCTTTTCTTAGCCACTCTGTCAAAGAATCGAGAATATAGAAAAGAGCACGTATTGAGCTAAGGACGAAACGAAATAAACTATCAATATATATAATATATATATCCATTACTTAATTTGAACAGCTTTTTTGGACCTGCAACTTTGGTCTAAAATATGATTACTATATTAGGAAAATACAATCTAAAAATATATTAAATCGAATAAATGTCCGAATTGCGCACGACATTTCCTGGCAGTACGAATCCATCCGATATATATATAGAGAGAGATCATTAATTATAAAATGTTTTGATATTTCATCTTAAATCATGTATTTTTAGAATGAATTATAATCAAATATTGTAGACTGATAAACAATTATATATTTAGAAAAGAATATAAAACTAATGTATAAATTTTATATCTATATATATTTGATGAGTTTATAGGAGATCGTGAACTTTTATATTGTTTATCCGTATACAACATTTACTTGTGCATAGAAAAATATCATTTAAATTTTAGGGTTTAAGAAAACTGCCGTTATATATATTTTGGAAAAATAATTTAGTGTTGTCTTTCTCATTGAAATCCAAAATAATAAATATACGAAGATCTAAGAAAAAAAAGGAAACCATATAATTTGTATGAATAGGAGAATATTTTGAAAAGTATTCTTATTTCCTAATATATTTTAGATATAATTCGTAGATGATATTATAATGGGAGATTTGTTTTTCTATAAAAGGTGAAACTTTTGTGAGAACACCAAAAAAAACGATCGTTGGTAATGTGCATGAAGAAAGAGGGTTATCATACACTTTATTCTTATTCCATACAACCTAGATAATTCAAAAGCTATTGTCCTTATATACCGATTCAACATCATCCCTTCTCCTCCCCCCTTACGCTAAACCCATTTGCTTAATTGAAGCTAAAAATTCATAAAATGTCGAAAAACTTCGGTTTCTTAATATGCATAGTGATCATGGCCATGGATGTTTCAGCTGGAATCCTTGGTATTCAAGCTGAAGTAGCTCAGAACAAGGTACATTGCTCACCCATGGCCTTGTTTTAAGATCAAAAGTTCTACAGAATATGAATGCAAATTGTGGTTAAAGGTTAACATACTAACTTGTTGTGCCCAAATGTTTCTGTACCTAGTGACGGTTCAAAGCATTGGGGTCACGGGTTTCCGTATAATTCAAGAAAATGAAGGATTATGACATAAAATCTGACGTTGAACAGGTGAAGCATTTGAAAATGTGGATATTTGAGTGCAGAGATCCGAGCTATACCGCATTCAAGCTAGGGTTGGCAGCGGCTGTTCTGTTGGTTCTTGCTCATGTCACAGCCAATTTGCTTGGTGGGTGTGTCTGTGTCCGGTCAAGGCAAGACCTTGAAGCTTCCTCTGCCAACAAGCAGCTCGCTGTGGCCTCCCTCGTCTTCTCTTGGTACATATGCATACTTCATGTGTGATAGAACTCGGTTTGAAGAAACTTACATAGATTATAACATTGGTTTCTGATGTGGCTCAGGATCATACTGGTGATAGGGTTCTCCATGCTGATCATTGGGATAATGGCAAATTCAAGATCAAGGGTATCTTGTGGGATTTCGCACCATAGATTTCTCTCCATTGGAGGGATACTTTGCTTCATTCATGGCCTCTTTGCGGTTGCTTATTATGTATCTGCAACTGCAACAACAAGAGAGCAGACGCATGACGGCCATGCTTGAATTGTTTTGGGTCACTGATTATGCAGATGAAATATTTTCACACTTACTTGTCATAAGCTTTGGGGATTTATTGTGATCCGCATGACTATAATTCTGTTGATTTCAACCCAATCTTCTATGCTTTTTTTCTTTGTTTCAATCCATTCCTGCATCACTGAGAAATATATCAAAATTCGCACCAACAAACTGTGAATCAGCAAATGAAAATCATACCATTTTGTGTACTCAAAAAAGATGAAAGAACACACAGCTCAAATACCCTCAAGACATTGTGCTTTTGCAAGCTCTGTATGTGTTCACTCTGGCAAATCCTTAGCTGCAACCTACAAACAACCAAGGAAAGATACTCTACATCTCCATTTATGTTTAACAATTCGTCCACATAGAAAAGAGGTTCAGCAAAAGATTGACATAATGCAAACAATCACAAATAAGAAGCCGGGATCCTATATCACTGATGACTTCTTCTGTAACCATCTGTAGTTATGTGTTCCAAAGAGAGACAAGAACTCAATCTAGCATATATTACATATGAGGAGATATAATAGTTTTAAAATACACAAAAATCACATCCTACAATATCTGGGAAACCAAAGCGAGCCATTGAAAACTAAGGGATACTAGACAAACCCATATTAGCCAAATACTCCATCTCGACAGACATCATATATATCACCATTTATACCTAGTGACCAAAACCAGGAACCTCTGCCTTCAAAGTCTCAAATATCAGTCTTGCCGCCTCACCAATGAACTCATTCCGCTGCAAAAGCAGTTCCACCTGAGCAGCCCGAATCTTCTTCCACTTCTCCTCTAATTCTCTCTTCTTTGATCCATCAACCATATCCCAACCCTGCATCACGGCAAGCTCGTTAAATCCAGTGCCATTCTCCACTTTCAACAAGGATGCCATATCTCTGCCTGTAATCACTTCATTCTTGCAACCTGCGAGCATAAAATTATTCACAACCTCCTTATTTCCTTCCCTTTTCACCTCTCCCCTCTTAGGCGAAGCAAACAAGTCATTGCCTGCATGAACCAGAGCTTTGGAGTTCCCTCCCTGATTCTTTTTCGACTTGGCCGACTTTGGCGCAGATCGAAGAGCACCATCGTTACCCCAAATCTTCTTCCACAAATCAAAGGCCTTTTGGTCATGAGACTTTGAAAAAATACAGTCTTCACCATTCTTCCCCTTCCAAACTGACTTCTTGACCAAATTTTCAAACCTCCTTTTCAATCTCCTAATCTTATCAAATAATTGAGCTTTACTAGCGTCGAAATTGATAGACTTCTTCACAAACTCACAGAATGCATCCATATGATCGTAAGGATCTCCTTTAGTAGCTGTGAATTCAAGTATACCTTGAAGTAAAGCAATCTCGTCGTCTTCACTGAACAATCTTTGAAACAACTGCTTCTTCGTATCCTCTCCCGTTTTCTTACTCTCGTCCTCTTCGGTCATTTTCACTTCTTCCGTCTTCTTCGCCCGCTTAGATTCCTTGCCCTCTTTCCCCAGCTCGGTAGAGGGGCGCTTGGCCTTGGAATTCGCCGGCAGACCCACAACAGCCGATCCGGGGTTCTTCGGTCCATGAGTCTCTAGCATTGACTTGGAAGCGAGAGTCTTCAAAGCGTTGCTCTTGGTTCGCTCAGGCTCGGATTCCGACTCCGATTCCGAGTGAGAATCTGACTCACCTTCAGATACCGAATCTTCCGGCTTATGGTTCGAATTTCTCACCACCACCGGAGTTGCAGTTTCGGGCTTCTTCTTCAGCGGAGAGTCGTTGCCATCTTCTTCATCGGAAGCTAACCCCACCTTCTTCTCGTCCTGATCCGTCTCGCCCTCCGATGGATCCTCTTCTTCATCTTCACTTGAAGACGCAGGAGGTGGATTCTCAAGCGGGTTTGGCCGCTTCGGTGCCATCGACAAGGGTTGTCAAAGATTTGGAAGACAGAGAAAGCAAACTAGGGTTTCTCGTTCGAGTACCACGTTCGACAGCCGAGAAATTTGGTGGGGTGATGGCTAAATTTCACGGAAGCCTCTAAAGCCCAAACAAGATAATTTGACGTAATCAGCGGTCACCACTCCCCAAACCTAAAACAAGTAAAATTTCGCCCCTTGAAAATGAGATCATTATAATTTCGTTATATAATAACAAATTTTGCCAAATGTTTTTAGAGTACATGACAAAAATCATATGAAACTATTCAAATCAGCAACAATCGGTAATATAGAAGTGTGAATAAAAAGAGATGATAAAATAAGAACATGACTGTTCAGATTGAAAAATCATCATATACCATCTTCAATGTCTTGCAATACCCTAAAAAACAGAGATCATTAGGACATCTTCTATGAGACGTAAATAAAGCAATTGGCGGCGTCTTTACTATATTACATCTGAAGTCACGTTGAACGTAAAACAAATTCAGGAAGATGCCCGGATGGATTGTTTACCTGAGTGATCCGCAGAAGCAATACTTGTACTTGAATCACTTCTCTATGTACACTTTGTTATCATGTTATGTGACTTATTGGCCCCAAATCAATTCATCAACCTCTTTTAAGGCATCTCCATTGCTGCATAGATATTCTGTTTTACTGCAATCTGAAAAAGCAGAGTAACAGATCTTACATTACAGTCAGCATTGTGATGATACGTTGCCAAGAAACACACCATTTGAGAAGAAGATAGGGTAGAACGACACATTGTCTGGACATTGCAGGGATTGAGGCCTGATCTGTTTTGAACTCATCGCCAAAAACAGATTTCAATTTTCATCATGCTACTTCAGAAATCAGTTGATTGATTAACCAATATGGAACTGAGAAGCTTGACGACACCATTTTCCTGAAAACAGGTTTAGGTCCTAATCAGACAGTCACTTGTCCTAAGTAAACAATACAATCAGAAAATATTTTCCACTTTGTACTTGTTAGGACAATAGCCTACCAACAATAGCAACTTCTTCTCCTATCAAGAAATTAACCAGATCAATGCGGCACAGCAATGCACCCTAAAGTGAGAATCAAGGGAGTATCCTCCTCTTTTTCTTTTTGTGCTCAGACTTACACAAACATCTCAGTTCACGCCCCAAATTTTGTGATTTGAGTATATGGAGAATACCTTTGCTGGTTCAGAGTTCAGACAGTCCTCGACTATGCTAACAACAAGCACAAATCTTTACCTGGTTATGCAAAAAAAGGTTAATTAGATTTAAAATGATTTCATTTGTTCCCAAATAACCATCAGTAAGAAAGAAGCAAATGATATCCTACGGCTATTATACCAAAAAAATGCATTTGTATCAACATATGGGCATCTGGGGCAAGCACAAAACTCTTTCAGGAGAAAAAAAAAGGAAGAAAGAAAACACGCCTTGACTACTTACCAAGTGCTAGTTTGCAACAATGAATCTTCAAATATCTATTTGCTATATTCAAGGGTAGTAAAATCTAGCTATCATGAGACATGTTGGGCTGAAAATCTTGGCGCCTGTGGGTGCAATGGAAGGTAAAGCTGTGGCTTATAGCCTTCTCTCTTCAACTCTTCCAGAAGCAACTTCAATAAGGAAGATATCTGTCCAGTCTGTGGGTGACTTCCATCAGCAGCAACAAATGCATGAACTGTTTTGTTGACAGAAATCCAGCTACATCCAGGTTTTTTCTGAACTCCTCTTTCTTTCATTAGGCTCCGTACTTTAAGCACATTTTCCCAGTTCCCAGCATTAGCATGTGTATTTGAAAGCAAGACATAGTAGCCAGAATTTTGAGGATCCATATCCAATAGGTTTTGTGAAGCAACTTTGGCGAGCTCAACATTTCTGTGAACTCGGCAAGCTCCAAGCAGTGTTCCCCAAACTCCTGCATCGGCAGGAAATGGCATGTTTTTAATGGTCTCAAATGCTTCATTCAAACGACCAGCTCGTCCAAACAAGTCCACCATACATGCATAATGCTGCAGTTGAGCAGGGATTCCATAATCCTCAGTCATAGATCTGAAGTAATGAAGTCCTTCATCAACAGCTCCAACATGACCACATGCAGATATTATTTCCAGAAAAGTGATATGATCTGGCTGAATTCCATTTTCAACCATTTTATGAAATAGAAAGAGGGCATGCTTTAGCAACCCGTGGTTCCCATACGCTGCAATAATGCTATTCCATGAAACTTCATTCTTTTCTTTCATCATGTCAAACACATGCCGAGCAGAGTCAAGGTTTCCACACTTAGCATACATGTCTATCAAAGCACTCTCAGAATGAACATCAGAAGACATTGCATGTTTCACAATGAAACAATGGATCTCTTTCCCATGATGTTGTGCAGGTAGATTAGCACAAGCAGAGAGAGCAGCTGAGAGACTAACACAGTCATACTTCACTCCTGACAACCCCATTTGACGGAAAATATCTATAGCCTCGCTTGGTTTGTCATTCTGCGCAAATCGGGTGATCATGGAGTTCCAAGACACATTATCCCTTTCGGGCATTCTCCTGAAAATCTCATAAGCAAGATCCATTCTTCCACATTTAGCATACATGTCCATCAGAGCGCAACCAACATTGCACCTATCATTAAAACCCTCCTTGATTATGTAAGCATGAAGTTGCCTCCCCAGATTCAGGGCTAATAGACCAGCAATAGCTGGTAAAATGGTCACCAAAGTTATATCATTAGGACGCAATTTTTCTTTAACCAACCACCTTAACATCTCTAAAGCGTCAACATTCATGCCATTATACAGATACCCAGAAATCATTGCCGTACATATTACAACATCGATCGAAGTACATTGGCTGAAAATTTTTCTTGCCATTTCAACATCCCTACACTTAAAATAGGCATCGATAAGAGCACTTGCTAAGAAAATGTCAAGCCTTATGCTATGTCTCAAAACATAACAATGTATTTCTCTGCAGTGCTCCAGTTTTTTTAACTCAGAAACTGATGGAAGAAAGCTCGACAAAGTGATTGCATCAGGTAAGACAGTCGACGACACCATCTCATGGAACAGAAGCACACTTTCTTCCATAAATCTATTCTGAACATACCCAGAGATCATGCAATTCCAGGTCACTATATCAGATCGAGACATCAATCGGAACATCTTGGATGCATCAGCAAACTTCCCACATTTGGAATACATGGACAAAAGCGAGTTGTTGACAGAGACATCAAAATCCAACCCAGAAACAACCACTAAACCATGAAGTTGAACACCAAGACCAATTAATGACTTTGAGGCACATTCCGTTAAGATACAATCAAATGTAACAGCGTTTGGCCTAATTTCTGCCATCCTCATTGCACCAAAACCATCTATAACTTTATCCGAGGCCCCAAAACTTGAATAGGCATTAAGCATCACATTCCATATCACACAATCTTTTTTATGAACTTTGTCAAATAACTTACTCGCGTCGCCAATCCGACCATGCTCAGTGTAAGCTTTGATCAAAGAACTTGCAACAAAGACATTACTATCCATTCCCAGAGAGGAAACCCTATCATGAAAAAACCCAACCCCTTTGAGATTATTCATAGCACCACAAGCCTTGACGAGACAAGGAAAAGTGTATTCATCAGGACAAACTCCACAACCTAGCATCTTGAAGTAAAATGACAGGGCGTGATTCAATAAACCCACACGACAGAAGCTGCTGATAATTGAAGTCCAGGGCGAGCTAGACCGTAAATCAAGCCTATAAAACAGTTTACCAGCATCCTCAAAGCTACCACACATAACATACATGCCCAAAATCCTAGCATCCATATAGCTTTCACCGGCATTTCTGTTCACGATAAAAAAGGCGTGAACTTGCTTACCTTGCCGAAGCAAAATCGAACCAGAGAAAGCCTGCAAAAACAATGAAACTCTACGAGGAAAAGACTCGGGAAGCTTGCAGGCCGACGTAGAAAAGGACCTGCATCGCTTCATGACCAATGCTAAACGCTTGAAAACCAAAGAAATATTCATCTGGAGAATATACAGTCAAATTGGATGGCATTTTAGCACAAGTGAACCATCAAGTAGCATAATCTGTTTGACGACGGAAAAAAAATAGATGGTTTCAATGCCGGGAATCACTAAATTAGCACTATGAGAGCTGGTATCTGATTGAAGTAAAAATAAAAAGTCGCCGCGGAGAGTTAGAGACAGCGACCGGCGACGGAGAGTTTCGCCGCAGAAGGAGGGCGAAGCGGTGGCGATGGCGGTGGCGGTAAGGATTAGGGCGAAGGGGAGGCTGTAGGAGACGAAGCTATGATATGGGCCGTCGAGTTGAGGCCCAAAAGCGGGAAAATCCGTTACTGAAAATCAAAATTATAATTGGAAACTCATGATTATTCTAATTTTTCGATTCGAATTTCGTTTTATACAATGAATTTAGCTACAGCTATAGAAAAAAAATGGTTTCGTTTGGATTTTTCGGTTTCGATTCGGAATCGAATTTTTTGGATTCTAGAAAATTAGATTGAATTAAATCCGAATGTTTCGGATTCGGATTGTTCGGGTTCAAAAGTGTTATATCTGATAGAATTCGAATTACATTTGAATATTTGGGTTTTTTGGATTATTCGGATTATTCGGGTTCGAATTTTTCGGATATTATATATAATTTCGGTTATTTGATTTTAGAATTCTTTGGATAATTTGTATTTTTTAATATAAAACAAAAAATATCAAACATAACATAAATATATATACAAAAAATATACCAATATTATTTAGTGTTTATATATTTTTAAATATTTTAAATTATATATTTTATTTTTATTTTTAAAATTGAGTTGTTCGGGTTTTATCCGAAACTGAACGGGTTCTGAAATTTGAACCATATAGGTTCTTAAGGTAACCCATATTCTAAATAATTCGGGTTATTTGGATCAGTCCGGTTTGGATCGATCCGGATAACCCGGATTGGCCACCCCTAATAGTAATGAATGAAAGATATCAATGACGCTTACGATCATGTTAAGTACCAATGAACCGTTGGCCAAGTCCGTTATCACGAGCCCAATCATTGCATGGTGGCTGTTTTCGGCGTGGCTTCGCTCTGAATTTAAATTATTATTTTATTTTTATTTTTTAAATTGAGTTGTTCGGGTTTTATCCGAAACTGAACGGGTTCTGAAATTTGAACCATATAGGTTCTTAAGGTAACCCATATTCTAAATAATTCGGGTTATTTGGATCAGTCCGGTTTGGATCGATCCGGATAACCCGGATTGGCCACCCCTAATAGTAATGAATGAAAGGTATCAATGACGCTTACGATCATGTTAAGTACCAATGAACCGTTGGCCAAGTCCGTTATCACGAGCCCAATCATTGCATGGTGGCTGTTTTCGGCGTGGCTTCGCTCTGAACTCCGAGCCGTAGGTAGATTGGACAAAATATTCGAAATATTCATATCTAATCCGTACACTATAAGAGATTTACGAATTTGGGACTGACAAATCTGTCCATAAACGCGCGTCGCAAAAACAAAAACGTCTACATCCATAAATACGAACGGATAAAAGAGTCCACAAATCGTCTGTAATTTTGGACTACAAAACCATCCGAAAATCGACGGAAAACCCGACCCGGATACAGACGAGAAAACAACTTGAAATTTGAGGACGGGTCGTGACCTGTCCTTAAAATTGCGAACGGGACAAGTCCCGTCCTTAAATTTTACGGACGGGAACAGTGTCGTCCGCAAATTTTTTTAAAAAAATAAAAATTCAAAATTTAAATTTTTATTAATATTAATTAGTGTTTATACATTATTAGCATAAACATGTATTTACAAGCTTGTTGGTGGTAATTGAGAATTATTGTCGTTAGAGTCATTGTTTCCAGTCGTATCTCAATTGATATTGGGCATGTGTTCATTCATCATCCTAAACCACTGTTGATATTCCTTTGTTGATCGTTCAACTTTCCTTTCTAAAGCGTTGAACGATGAACTTTATTGTTTCAATTGTTCTTGCATCATTGAGATTGTGTTTCGAAGTTCGTAGGTCGTGGCTTTTTCCTTGCCTTTGGAGGAACTCGCATGTTTTGATGTCATTCCTCCAAGACCAAAAAAACGAGTTTTGTAAGGTGTTACCTGCTGTAAAAAATATTGAAATAAATCAAGATTATCAATAAGAAATTTATTTTAAAATTATAGTTAATTTACCTCGAAATACATCTCATTGTATTCTTCTTGAGTTAAAGAAGATTGTGTCTCATCTTCTCTCGGCGGGATTTGGGACACTCGTTTCGATGTCATGTTTTGAACATCGTTGTGAACACGTTGATGCGTATCAGAGTTAAATATAACCTAATCTACCCGCAAGTGCACGGCACGTGTGTTTCGCTCTGGTATCTATCCACGAACCGTCGGATTTCTTCTTGTGTGTACGTTCCAACAATTCCACGTACGACAGTTCAGATCCTTTCTCTTTCGCCTAAAACAAATTTAAAATTTATGTTTTTACTATTAACTAAATGTCAATCATATTAAAACTTTAAAAATTTAAAATCTTACCAAATCTTCGTAAACCTCCGCGAAGGAGCGAGAACCAGCAGTATGTGCACTCATCATGTATCCTTCTCTATCGGAACGACGGGATTGACTATGACTAGGATCATCCCAATAGACACACATATGTTTCCAAACATTATCAGCGATCCAAACAAGTTTGCCTTTTTTCTCCCGATCTCTTTTCCATTCGTTTACGAGAGCTTTGAGTCGAACTCCCGCAACCCGTTCAAATTCGAACTTTACTAGTCCGATTATTTCAGATTTCTAACAAAATTTTTGCTGAAAGTAATGAAATAGTTATTTATTGAAATATCATTTTAAATTTTAAATATTGAGTGAAATGAATATTAGTAAAAACATACCACGAAAGATTTCCACCACCGTTCCTTGATATCGGGATCGGTTCGCGTCCAGTTATAACATGGACGATCATAATCAGCTTTCATCGTCTTTGTTGTATGACAAGAAAGCTGATCGTAGCCAAACCTATAAAACAAAATTAAAGAGAAATTAAGACTTAATTAAATAAGTAGTTAAAAAGTTAAATTTAAATTTAGTGTTATGTACCATTGTGCGTCGTCTGCACGAGTTGGATCTAAACAAGGAAGTTTACGTCTTTCCTCATCCATCGCTAAAAGTTCTTCCATCGTTGGTTCGTGATGCATCGGAGGCTCGTGATGCATCATTGGCTCGACCGGTGGTGGCATCTGCTGATAAAATGGATACGATATATATTGTGTTGATCTAGTGTTCGAAAATAAATTCGGATTCATAAAATCCGAAAATACCGTATTTGACTGTCTCTGGTATTGTGGAGGAGATGGATCATTGGTACTTTTCTCCGATGTTGAATGGTTTCTCGTATTACCGCATCTTACAACGCGATGATACATACTAAATTTTTAAATTTAAATATTATATAAAGTTTTAATTGAATATTTATTTTAAAATTTTAATTTAAATTAATTTTAATATAATTTCAAAAATACATATAATTTAATATATGTGTTTTTAATTTTAAAAAACATATAACTTAATATATATTTTTTAAACAAAATAAGAACATTAAACTTAATATCTACTCATCAACTATAACCTACATACCTACTCATTCACCATTACTTAATATATGGTTTAGGCATAAAACTTAATATATCCACGGTAACTTAATATATGTTTTATGCATAACTTAATATATGTTTTAGGCATAACTTAATATATGTTTTAGACATAAAACTTAATATATCCAACATAACTTAATATATGTTTCTTAGGCATTTCATCGAACATCTTATCAACATAACTTAACATAGGTTTTTTAGGCATTTCATCGAACATCTTATCTATATACCTACTCATCCACCATAAACACATGAACACAACCAAACATGCGACCGGAATCTACGAACAACTTTAGATCATAAGAAAGACTAAATAGAACTCAGTCCTTTGAGTATAACAAGCAACACATTTTGTTTTCCTTCCAAAAATAATACACAGAAAGGCAACCTCGGATCCAAGTTGGAATTTCTGAGTAACAGCCTCAGATAACTAAACGACTAGGAATCATCCATATATTTATGATTAGCGACTCAAGAATTTTCACCATCCTCACATTCATTTAAAATATGACATGAACACATGCGAAATCGGTGGAGGGAATCGATGCAGCAAAAAATCACATATACCTCTCGGACGAAATCGACTGACGGTGGTTGGGCGAAGGCGGCAGCTGGGCGAAGGCGACTGGACGAGAGCGGCGGGTCAAGCATGAGGGAGGCGGTTCAAGCACGAGGGCGGCGGTTCAAGCGCGAGGGTGGTGGTTCAAGTGCGAGAGCAAGGAAAACAATGGCTTGGTCGAGACATTTATAGAGATTTACGGACGGGTTGCGGTGCCCGTCTGTAAACCGTCCGCAATCGCGGACAGACACAAGAAGCATTCCCAATCCATCTGTGATTATAGATGGGATCGAGACGCATGTACGCAATTGCGGACGGTTGTAGCGACCCATCCGTAAATTATGAACGGACCATGGCCATGTCTCAATTCCGTCCGCGATTGCGGATGACTTACGGACGGTTTTTTGCGGCAGTCCGTATTTTGCATCCGTCCACAATCCATCCATAACACGAGGGACGAGAACCGATAGAGGGACGGGAACCGACCGAGGGATGGGAACCGACTGAGGGCCGAGAATGATTGATAAAAAAGTTATATATATATATATATATATGTTCGATTCAATATAAAGTTCACAATAACAATTCTTTTATTATTTTAAACATCCGATAACAAGTTAACATGAATCATCTTTAGAGTCACATAATTCTTCCGTCGATTATTGTGTTTCTTAATTTGATTTAAATTCTTCATTTTTTTCGTTTTCTTCTATCTCTTCATCTTCAATTTCTTTGACTTCACCATGTGCCAGTACTTCAATAGTAACTTCATCAATAGCAACAATATCGGTGGTTTTTTGTTGCATGGCCAATTGTTGTTCTTCTGTGTTGTCGATAAATTTACCCCTTGGAAGTATCGTCATTACGATACGCCAACCTGAAGATCGTCTCATATGTGGATAGGAAACGTAACAAACTTGATAGAATTGTGACACAAGAATAAAGGCTCGTATATTGCATATCTTCGTGTAGAGTTAACTTCTACAATGTCTAATTTGTTTATTCTTGTTCTGTGACCCTTTATTAGATCGAACCAATCACATCGGAATAATATCACTCTTAGGCTAACATAACCTACAAAAAATGACAAATATAAGTCAATATATTCTAAAATATCATATGTAGTATCGATAAGAAATTTTTTGGATTAGTAATGATCCATGATTATTCCAATTGCAAAACATCTTTCAAAATCCCATAGAAATCTAGTTTGTTGGTCGATTCACAATAGCTTTCACCTGTTACACATACACTATAGTTAATAGTTGACTTCAATTTTCCGTGCTCGTAAGTATGAATGTTGTAACCACGTGTAAAATACATTGGTCAAATCGTAACTTTTACAATTGGTCCTTTAACAAGATCTCGTAGCCACAACAGGTGATTACCGATCTCAATCTGCATTACAAATGAAACAATCATGGATAAAGCGTATTATATATAAAAGAAATTTATGAATATTAATCTATCATTTACTTACATATTGTCTTATCCATGTGGACAAATCTCTTTCTTTAAGTTCCTAGAGTTGAGATTCAGCAATATTCACATCTGTATTCTTCAATACATCATCAAACATCCTGAAAAATGTCAGAAAAATTTTGTTAATATTACAAATAAAATACACATATGCAATTGAATCCATATTTATAGGATCTTTCAAAAGTCCATAGATATTCACAGTTGAGTAAAACGTACGTATGTGCGATGTGTAGATCTCGTTGTGATAGCCATAGATCTTTCGTCTTACGAGCTATTCCACCAACTCCATAAAATATATCTGGAACATCTGGTACTGGATATGAAAATCCCACACCACCATCAAAACATATGTATGGATTTCTACTTCGTGTTTGAACATGTGGCTCAAAGTAGTAACACTACTAGAAAATTCAAGATTAGGGACGGAATTTGGGGACCGACATTTCCGTTCCTAAATTTAGGAACGGATTATACACGGATTAGGGACGAAAAATTAAATCCGTCCCGAATCCGTCCCCAAATTTGGGTACAGAAGAGTCGTGCCTAATCCGTCCCTAATTGCGGACCAATTAGGGACGGATAAGTAAGTCGTCCCTAAATTGGAGACGAAAGTTTCTCGTGTTTCCAAATTTGGAGACGGGCAAGTCATCCGTCTCCAAATTTGGAGACGGACACGTCATCCGTCTCCAAATGTGGAGACGGCAGAAACCGTTTTAGGGTCGATTTCGGGACGAGTTTTCGGAAATTGGGGACGAAATTTATTTGTCGTTCCTAATCCGCCTCCAATTTAGTGTAAAATATCTCCCGCTTCATTTTTTAATCTCTCTCTCTCTCAGATTTTCTGTGGATCCGAAGCTCTCATCCCTATTCATCCATGGCCGCTGCTACCGTGAAGCTCCCCCAGCTCGAATCCGCCGTTGCTGGCCTTGATCAGATCAGGTTCGCTTCCGGATTCGTCTTCTCTTTCTTTAATTCCTTCCTATTCTGTTCTTTTGATTTCCATTGCCGATCTGTTTGATCTCTTTCTCCCGCGTTGCTTATATGGGGAATCTGATGGATCTCGATGGTTTCGGATTGTGGATCTGTTATTTCTTCGGCATTTTAACCTGATCTGTATTTTTGTTTCAGTGAGAATGAGAAAAGCGGATTCATCAACCTCGATTCCTTTTTGTTGTTATTCTCTAGAATTTCTACAGATCAAACATTTTTCAGTGCTCTCAATTATCGGAAATTTCCGGATTGCAATTCTCGAGAAAACATTACTTTGTCCTGGAAGATATCTCCTGAAGAGTTTCAAATCCATCTCAGATTCGAAAACTGAGGTTATTACGTTCCTCATTCGTGTTGAGGAATATTTTTTTTATTAAAAAAAAATAGGGACGGACTACTGTAGCCGTCCCTAAATTTAGGGACGGTGAAATTCCATCCCTAAATTTAGGGACAGCTAATTTCTGTCCCTAAATTTAGAGACGGCGAATTTCTGTCCCTAAATTTAGGGACGGCTAATTTCCGTCCCTAATTGGGGACAGATTGGGGACGAATAGCATTTGGAGACGTGCGATTGGGGACTACCGCTGGTCGTCTCTAATCCGTCTCTAAACCTGTTTAGGGACGGATTAGGGACGGATTTTTCGGTCTCTAAAACCTGATTTTCTTGTAGTGTAAGAAGTGAAGAACGATATCTCCTCATTCACGTATTGTTCCACAATTGAACCTTCTGGACGAGCTTTTTGTTTGGCTTTTTTCTTCAGATGGAAAATAAATCGCTCCAATGGATACATCCAACGAAATTGAACTGGACCTCCTAATGTGGCTTCATGTGGTAGATGAACTGTCAGGTGCTCTATAACATCGAAGAATGATGGTAGAAAAATCTTTTCCAAGTTACATAGTACAATAACTATGTTACTTTTAATTCTACGAACTTTTCGTTTCTTCATTCGGATCTTCTTCAATATTTTCATCTTTGTTTCTTTCAACGAATATATTTTGCACCATTTCTACACAAGGATTCATTTCTAAATCTTGAGAAATCTCAGACACTTCATGATGTACAATACCCCTACTAAAATTTTCTACAACATTACTAGATCGTGGTGCAAAATTCTCTCCATGAGATAATCAAATAAAATAATTTGGAGTAAACTCTCTTAAATAAAGATGATTCCAAACAGTTCTCTCATTAACAATTTTTTCATTTGCATTTGAAACATGGACAAACCAACTTACTGGTTTCTCTATAAACTTGTTGATTTGTCGTCATCGTCATAAACTGTGTAACGCCTTCTATAAACTTCTTCGATACACCTTGAGTTTCCGGATCAATTCTTCTATACATCCACTATCTAGAAATGAAAATATTCGATCTCGACGATGATGCCATTATAATTAGAAACGATAACAAGATATGTAGAGAATTGTGTGTGAGAAATGGATAGAATGAGGAGAGGTTAAATAGATAATTTTTGTACCGATGAAGGACGCATTACGGATTAAGACAAATATTTCTCGACGAACCGTCCCGAATACGTTCTAAAATTTGCAGACGGAAGGCTCCGTCGTCCATAAATTTGCGGACGGACGCTGTTGTCGTCTGCAAATTGCGGACGTCCTTGAAAGCGGTCTTCAATCCGTAACATTTCCTAAATCTGTCCCAAATCCGTTCGTAATCACAGACGACTTAGGGAATACATATCGGTCTGCAAATTTGAGGACGAATTAAGAACGAATTTATTTTTCCGTCCTTAAGTCGTCCCTAAATTTAGGGACGACACTTTCAGTCCACAAATTCCGTCCGAAAATGATCATTTTCTTGTAGTGGTATTCGAACCGAAAATTCAATATATGGGAGATCAAATACAAATATACATAATAAAATTATATATTCGACACATAAAAACATAAATATTAAGTTCAATTTTTTGAAGTATTTGTATCGAGATAATTTATTAATATTTAGATAATTTATAACAAATTTTAATTTTAAAATATCAAATATTGCAAGTAATAAATTTTTAAATCTAATAATTTATCCAAAATTGAAATTTATAACAAAATTTATAACAATGACTACATTATAAATTTTAAAAATTTTAAAAAACTCTAATCCTGAAAAATAAATAATTTATTTCCATATACCGCTCTTTTTTCTTCTCATCGTTCCTCTCTTTCTTTGTCTCTTGTATCTCCCTTTCTTTCTCTTCTTCTCATTCTCTCCTTTCTTTTCTTTTTTGTAGATCTCCACCATACATAGTCACCGGTGTTGCCCGCTCGTCCGCCTATCACCCGTCCCTCTTCTGCTTTCGCCTATCCATGTCAGCATATATGCCCTCATTTATTCCATTCTTTTGTTTACGTCACTCGTTTCATCTGTCGATCGGCTTTTCCACTATGTCTTCCATTTATGTTATACGTACTATCTGCCCATCTACGTCTCCTTGTACTGTCTGTTCGTCTCGTCCGTTCGTACGCCCGTTCGGTTACCTTTTTTTGTTTGAACATAACGGTTTGAGTGTATTTTAGATATATATACAAATATCTGAAGAATATCTGAATATTTGTGAATATTCAAATTTATAAATATTTGAATTTATGAATACAAAATACAAAGAATAAAATCGAATATTCGACGTATATGAATAGTCAAATATTTGCGGATATCTGTTATTTGTCTACCCCTAGTTGCCTAAGATGTTTAAAGGGCTCAAGCCATTGATATGACGGCTTCTTTGGAGACGCGCCACGTAAAATTCTAATCGAAGTCATAGCTTGAGCCATTTTATTCTTTTGGTTCTTTTTTATGATGATAGTAATTGAAGAAAAAGAAGATATTTTGGAATTATCTACAAATATGTTCATATGTATAACCATTTTTAGTTCATAGTTTATTCTCGTGTGTCGACAAATTGTACTTTCTTATTATGATTTCGTAATAGCTTTTTGCGAAAGATACTAAGATTTGTTTCGGGAGCATTTGTTTGGTTACTATATAACTATATATATATATATTGAAAATTTTAAATGTTTAGTAGTTTTGAAGTTAATTAGATTTAATTCTATGTAAGCTTTTTATGTTCTTTTAATAATATTATATTATATGGAAGATTAAAGTATTTTTATATGATTCAAACACAAAAACATAAATTTTGTATAGAGAACTGTATTGATAAAATGATAAGAGAAATACAAATTCGAAGGACAGTTTTCAAAAATCCCTCTTGCTCCTTTTACCACGATCACTCCAATTTTTCTTTGTCATCTCCTTACTTTGTGATATATGTATATATAATAATTTTTTCATGGGTTGGCACACAAACATACTAAAACCCTGACAACAAACTATTCTCTTGTCATTGTTTATAACTCTTTCTCCTTTGTTATTTGCCTCCTGCTCCCATTAGTTTTTCTCATGTGTTGTTATCCTGAAGGTTAAAGGTAGGAAAGGATAAGTCTACTCTATCTCCCAAGAACATTCAACTACTGGTAGATTCACCCACTTGATCAAAAATTATGTTGACGTGATATTGGACCGATACGTATATCTATTATGAATTTTGGTTGCACTTCCAACACATGTTCCTCAGTGAGTTGTACATGATCATCGACCATTATCTTTAGTTGCGAGACATGAAAATTAGGATGAATTCACATACCTTCCAGTAAAGTTAAAAGTGAATGCAACCGATACGACCTTTGCATCCATTTGAGAAGGTCCATAATAATGAGCCATAAGATTTTCATTCAAACGCAATCCAAATTTTTCAGTCAGAAAGATCACATATCCAAATAAACCCAATATTCAATCTAAAATTGAACTTCTTGGCGATGAGAGTCTTCGTGCAATTTCATTTGTTATTGTGTCCGATGTAAATGTATTTTCAATTGCGCCAATATTTCATCCTGTTGTAGTAATTAGGATTCCAAGTTTGCCATCATAGTCAAACATGGTTCATAACATAAAAGGGCTGGAGGATCTCTGCCATATAATGCCTTGAAAGGAGTCATTTTGATGGTCAAATGAAATGATGAATTATACCACAATTCTGCTCAACTCAAAAAAAAAATTCCTAAATTTGCGGCGGGTCATTAGAAAAACAATGGAGATAAGTTTCCAAGCCGCGATTTGTGACTTCGATTTGCTCATCGGACTAAGGATGGTATGTGGTACTAAACCGAAGATTAGTTCTTGAAGTGCAAACAACTCTTTCCATAACTTATTGAGAAATATTTTATCATAGTCAGAGACGATTCAGTGAGGATACAATGAAATCGTACAACCTCATGAATAAATGTCGATGCAATTTGGATAACAATAATTTGATGACTCTACCCGAGGAAATGAGCATATTTGGGCAGTTTATCGACCACCACAAAAATAACGCCTCAACCCTTGAATTTAGTTAATCCCTTTATGAAATCCACGGTCAGGTCGTCCCATAATTAATCTGGAGTAGAGAGTGGTTGTAACAAACCTCTCGAGGCTAAAGTCGAGGGAAAATGTTACAAGCCACCACATATCGTCTAATATTGATAATCACGCCCTTCGAATAAAAAAATATTGTAATATGTTTCTAAGTTCTCAAAACTCCTGCATGTCCACCCATCAAATTGTCATTAAACTCACCGAAGATATAAGTGATAATAGATGCTAAATTTGGAATAACCACGTTACCGTTGCAAGTTAATCGATTATGCGCCACAAAATATCCTTTATGGTATTGGGATTGCTTTGGACAACTTCGCAAATGATGTGTAAATCATGTTCTTAATTTATTAAGTTGCAAATATCCTCGAATTTTATTGTTTTCAAAATCGAAATAGCAAAATATACTACTAGATTACCAATGCGAGACAATGCATCTACCACTTTATTTTCCAAACCTTGACGATATTACATCTCGAAGTCAAATCCAAGTAACTTTGTAAGCCATTTAGAATATTCCATATTTACTTTTCGCTGCTCCAATATGAATTTCAAGCTTTGTTGGTCCATACCCATGATAAATTTCAAGTAATGCCGCCACTTTTGCACCGCAAATACAATCATCATCAGCTTTTGTTCGTAGATGGATTTCAATTTCTCCTTGTCCAATAAATCTTGGCTAAAATATATTAAAAGGTTTTTGGTTTTGTATAACCACGACACTCACCCTAAACCCAACACATCGATCTCCACCACAAAAGAAATAATAAAGTTCGGGAGAGCTAGGAACGAATCTCGTACCATGGTTTCTTTAAATTGTGTGAAGGTGGTGTTGGCGGATTATTCCATTAAAAATACTTCTTTATTAAGGTTGTTAACGATCGAGCAATGAAATCTTAATTTCGTATAAATCGACATTATAACCTGTTAACCCCAAAAATACCCCTCAAATCACATGCAGTCTTGGGAATCGATTAATCATGCATAACAGACAGTTTGGAGTTATCCACTGCCACATTTTCCCCCCAACATGATGTTTCCTATATACTCCAATTGGTCACATCCAATGCACTTTTTAAGATTTGTGTAAAAACAATATTGTTGAAGTACCGCCAAATTTTTTTTAAATGATCCTCGTGGGGTGAATGTGTCCGTATGATATACAAAAATATCATACAAAATACCAAGATAAAATGACGTAAAAATGATTGAAACATGTCATTCGTCACTATTTATTCATCACTATTTGAAACGTGAGGTAGTGCATTAGTTACAAAATGTATTATAAGGAATTCATAATGATCATCATGAGTGCCAAAGGCTGTTTTTGGTACGTCGTTGGGAAGTGGTTGAAATTCAGCATGGCCCCGCAAAAATCGTTCATCACAGTGGGAAAAAAAACCCTTTGCTTTTTTGTCAACAGCTTCGGTGTCTGTTAGCCAATAAAGTTTTGGTTTTCGATGGGTGAGGTGTTGTCTCTCGACTGTTTGATATGGATTTATTGATAGGATGTGAAATGTTGGGGGTATGGAAGCATGTGTATGTCACTTGATTCTGGTAAAAATTTTAAAGTTTTTTGTTATTGTCCCTTCTGTGTCATGGAATATTGGGGTAGGGAAGCATGTGTGTGTCACCTGCTTCAAGTAAAAAAAATTAAGTTTCCTATTGTTGTCCCTTCGATAACATGGAGTAGGAGATTGCAAGAGAGGAACATTAGATGATACCTTTGCAGCCCTGACACAAAACTATCACCGAAATCTTTCACACACACACCGCAATCCTCTACCCCTTGTGTCAGTTGAAGTTGTTGAGAAACTCCAGCACACTGCATGTAACATCCTTCTGTAGAACAGAGGACACCAGAGCAGGGAGCTGGAACCTGAAGCTTGGAGAATCAAATCAAAAGGAAGCAAGGACAAGGAGATTAAGGAGCTGGAACTGGAGCATGGAGCGTGGACAAAGACTGTCTACATGCAGGAGTGACCATAAGGAATCTTTCTAAAACCAGGATAAAATAGGTTTTGTAGAGATGGCAAACAAAACCTGATGTTTTGCTATTAGTAGTAAAGATAAGTACTATGGTTGTATTAGCATTAATATGCTAACAATGACATCTACACACACACACATATATATATATATATATATATCTTTTTGTAATGGAAGATTAATCTAAGGCATTATTCAGAAAAAATGCATTACCTCTCTTCTTCCTCTTCTCTTCTCTTCTCTTCTCTTCTCGGGTGTTCAATTTCAAACAAGTTGTTGCTGGGAATCTGCATCACCTTCTCGCATTTTTCATTATGCCTGCACAAATCAGAAAACAGAGATGAAATTGGGGATCAATAGATGCAGTGAGATCACTACTTAAGGTCCTCAAATTAACAACAGTGGTATCAGAACCCTACCGGTTCTCAAGGCCGCGAGGGAGCACAAACGCACAAACCAAGCACAAAACTAAAAGACTAGATGATGAGGACATCGAACACCAAGAAGACCCAAGAGCCGGTCACACGAGTGAGGAGGTGAGCCGAGGCACCGAGTAAGTGGAATCCTCCCACGGCTTAATCACAAGAGCACAAGCACGAAACTTAAGGACCAAGGCCACCAAGATTGTGAAGGAAGCCTGGGAGGCTCTCGTCCGTGAAGACCACTTGCCCTTGACCGTCGGACGAGTCGCGACTGTCTTCAGCATCAGCTGAGGCACTTAGGACGATCAAATGACCCAGACGACGTGATGACATCACTCCCGTGCTCACAATGGTCACATGACATCACGGGGACGCTCCAGTGCGTTCAAACGGTCACTTGACGTCACTCCTGCATGTTCAACGGTCACATGACGTCACCCCCGTGCCCAAACGGTCAAATGACGTCATTTGGGCACTCCAACAAGTTTTTAGCCCATTTTTCTATTTTTCAAACCATTTTCGGCCAATAGGGGCAATAGGGTAATAGTTTCATGTATTTTATCTTCTTTTAAGGCTTGAGACTTGCCTATAAAAGCAGTCTCAGTCTTCATTTGTACCAAACTTGGATTTTGGAGTGAATTTAAGTTTGAGAGAATTTTTACTTCTATTCTTAAACGTTTCCGGGAAACGTCTTTGCCTTCAATTTGTTCTGGGAACAATTGAAGTGTGTTTAGACTGTATAAAGAGGCTTCCGCACCTCTTGTGGTGTCAATCATTCCATCCGACTCGAAGAAATCCCGTTTAACAAACGAGTATTTCGGTTTTCCGAATACGCGTTCCGAGCCACTTAGCCCGTGCGCGTATCAGTTTTTGGTATCAAAGCCCGGTTCAAGGACCAAAGGTACGCTTCCACCCCTTTCAATTCATTTTAAGCTAATCGTTCTTGTTTGTTAAAAGATGGCCGAACGAGGAAAACACTCGGCACAAAACAACCAACTCGATGCGATCATGCAAATGCTCCAAAGAACGGAGACAAGGATGAATCGCCTTGAAGGAGAACAAAGGCAACAAATACCAGAATCACCAGTGGTTCATGAGAACTGTGTAGAACAAGAAGAACGCCCAACTCCTCAACATAGACGAAGTGAACGTCGGAATGACCCCGAAAATGAGGATGAAGAGTTGCTAAGGCGACCAAGGCGATGACCCATTATCAGTGAGGATGAATCGTCGGAAGAGGAGCCACCCCGAAGGCAACGGCCCATCATCCCCGAAGATGAATCTTCGGATGAGGAGCCACCCCGAAGACCGCAGCAAGACCGAGATGGTAATGGGTTAAAACTAAAACCGCATACCTTTTCAGGCCGCATGGATCCAGAAGCTTATCTCACTTAGGAGAGGCTAGACAAAGACGAAGAAACGATAATGGCTCAGTTCCTAGATGGGCTGAACGAGAGGATCACAAGGAAGATAGAAAGGCAGCACTACCACGACTTGCAGGACATCCTACATTTTTCGATTCAAATAGATAACCAAATTCGACGAAAGCAAATAGTGAGCCACGGAAGAATGCAACCCACGAGGTCAACGGCACAACACCCAAGGTTGCTAGAAAAGACCAAGGGCAGACGATCGTTCCAAGGGCAAAGCACCCAAAACATCGAGGGGTGCCAAAGGGGAAGGTAACAGACAAATCCCCTCAAACCAAACTCATACCCGTGAACTTTTGTGTTTCAGATGCAAAGGAACAGGGCACACGACGAGAGACTGCCCTAATCCACGGGTCATGACTATCACTAATCGCGGAGGTTACGAGTTCACGAATGAAGATGAACGGGACGACGAGATCGAGTACCCAGAGAGCGGAGAGCTGTTGGTGACACGACGCGTCTTAAGCACGATGATCGGACCACCTGAAATGGCATAGAGTGAGACGATCTTCCACACGAAGTGTCTCGTAAAAGAAAAGGTATGTGGACTCATTATTGGTAGCAGGTCCTGTACTAACGTTTCCAACGCCTACATGGTACGGAAGCTTGGCTTGGAAACGAAGAAGCACTCGCATCCGTACAAGCTACAATGGCTAAAAGATAAAGGGGAGCTCAAGGTGAGCGAGCAAGTCACCTACCCTTCAGCATCGACAAGTACCATGATGAAGTACTCTGCGATGTCGTGCCCATGCAAGTAGAACACATCCTACTAGGGAGGCCACGACAGTATGACCGCGAAGTAACGCATGACGGGAAGTGAAACTTCTACTCATTCGTCATAAACAAAAGAAAGGTAACGCTAGCACCCCTTAGTCCCGCTCAGGTTTATTAAATGCAGTTAAAGCTGAGTCGTGACGATAAGACAAAGCCGAATTTTTATGTCAAGGCTAGCGTAATCCCTAAGGCTTTAAGGAATCAATGTCTCGTATTACTAATGGTTTACAAGGAAGGCTTAGTAAGCCAGGAAATAACGGAGCATCCCCCGGAAGTCGCCAACATCCTAAGCAAGTATCAAGACTTGTTTCCCGAGGAAATTCCAGTTGGACTTCCACCCCTACGGGGTATAGAGCACCAGATCGATCTTATTCTAAGGTCACCATTGCCGAACCGACCGGCCTACCGCATGAACCCAAAAGAGACCAAGGAGCTCCAGCGACAAGTTCAGGAATTAATGGACAAAGGCTACATCCGGGAAAGCCTAAGTCCATGCGCCGATGGAGGCAAGGAACCTAGCTCGTGCGCGTATCACTAGACCAAGCACAAGAGGGAGCCCAAAGGAGTTTTACATTAAAATCAGAAACATAAACAACCGAGGTACATTTTCTAAACCCATACACTGATATTGATTTACTGCTGGTTAGAAGAAGAAGCAATGTAGAACCAGCCTCCAGTTCTAGTATTTGATGGAAGAAACTACAGTTTATGGGTTATTAAAATCAAAGCTACGTTGAGATCAAAGGGGCTTTGGAAAGTAGTTACTGAGGGCATTCCAAAGATGCCAGAGATAGGAGAAGATTCTTCAGAAGAACAGAAGAAAGAACTATCCTTATGGGAAGCTGTTGATGAGAAAGATCAAACTGCACTTCAGCTTCTTTACAGTGCAGTTTCTGAAGAAATCTTTGCAGCTCACCTATCCATTTGTGATACCTCAAAGGTTGTCTGGGACTTGGTGAAGGAAAGGTTCCAAGGTGATCCGAAAGCTGCAACGATAAAATTGTAGAGATTGAGGGCTAATTAGTACACTCTTAAACAAGGGGAGAAGGAGACCGTCAAGGATTTCGCTAATAAGATCATTGAACTGAACAATGAGATGAAGGCATTTGGTGATGATATAAAACAAAATGCCATGGTATCCAAGGTGTTGTGTTCTTTCCAAGAACGTTTTGATCCCTATGTGGGAGTTATAGAACAAAATAAAGACCTATCCACACTAACAGTAGGAGAGCTTGTTATAGCTCTACAGTCTTAGAAGTTCAGACATGAGAGACATGTTGGGTTAGAAGGAGCATTCCAAGCCAAGGCTAAAAATCAGAAATATACTCAGAAGGGTAACACAAGTACGAAGACGTTTGGGAAACTAGAATTCAAGTTTAACGACAAGAAATGGTGTGGGATTTGTAAGAAGGATAACCATGTGGAATCACAGTGTTATTTGAGAAACAAATGGCAAGAAAAACTTGATGGTTTCAAGCAATACAAGACTAAAAAAGAATGCTATACGTGTGGCAAGGTAGGCCATTTTTCAAGGGATGGAAGAGTTAAGAAAGGCACACCAAATCAAGCACAAACCAACAGAGAGGAAGAGGATGACAATTCCTTATTCACACCAGCTAACATTGTTTATCAGACATTCGAATATGATGTTTGGCTGATAAACAGTGGGGCAACGAACCATATGACCAAGGAGAAAGGCTTCTTTACAAGTCTTGAGAGATCATTCAAAGTGCCTATCAAGGTTAGAAATGGAGCTACATTGGTCACTGCAGGAAAGGGAGATATAGATGTGATCACCAAGAAGGGAAGGAAAACAATTAAAGATGTTTTCTGGTCCCTGGTCTTGATAAGAATTTGCTTAGTGTTCCACAGATGGTCAAGCATGGATATAAATTCATGTTCACGGAAGATAAATGTGAGATTAGAGGAAAGAATAGAGAAAGGATTGTTGAAGTGCCTATGGTAAAGAAGGCATATCCTTTGAAATGGAAGCTGGAAACAGAAAGAGCGAGAATGGCTGGTGAAACTGATCTCACTGAATTATGGCACAAGAGATTGGGTCATGTAGGCCTTCACAACATTCAGAAAATGCAAGAACAAGATATGGTGAAGGGGTTACCGAAGTTTAAGGTAACTAAAGGGATTTGTGAGGCTTGAATGCAAGGGAAACAATGCAGGGAGGAGTTTCCTAAAATTTTAGAAGCTAAGGCAGAAGGAATTCTGGATTTAGTCCACACAGACCTCTGTGGACCTATGCAAACATTGTCCATAGATGAGAGTGCTTATGTGCTCACATTCACTGATGATTACTCACACATATTTTGGGTATATTTTCTGAAGTTAAAGTCTGATACTTTTGCTATGTTTAAGAAGTTTAAAGCATTGGTTAAGACTCCGAGAGGGAGGAAACTGAAACAGCTAAGATTAGACAGAGGAGGGGAGTTCAACTCCAGGCAATTCATAGAGTTTCTTGAACAAAATGGGGTGCAGAAACAGCTTAAAGTAGCTTATGCACCTCAACAGAATGGGGTGGCTGGGAGAAGGAACATGACCTTGATGAAAATGACAAGGAGCATGTTGAAAGACAAAGGATTACCCAATAAGTTTTAGGCTGAAGGAGTGTTCACTGCTGCTTATATTCAAAACAGAATTCCAACTCGAGCCTTTAAGGACAAGACTCCATTGGAAGCTTGGAGTGGCCAAAAACCATCAGTGAGCCACTTCAGAGTGTTTGGATGTCTTTGTCATATGTTGGTGCCATCACAACAAAGGAGGAAATTGGATGACATATCTGAGAAGACCATATTTGTTGGATACAACAATATGAGTAAAGGATATAGGGTCTATAAAAATCAATTCTGGAAAGGTGGAGGTAGCCCGAGACATTGTGTTTGAAGAAGGCAAGGGATGGGACTGGGATACACAAATTGAGACCAAGACACAGGTTGTGGTTCCTAGTATTTTTCCAAATTTGAATACTCGGCTGGAGGGAGTATCACAGAATCAAAGGATACAATCTACAGCTTCTCCACATGGACATGAATCTGGAGGGAGTAGGGGAGATACATCCCATTTTTCACCTATTCCATTCAATCTGGCTGATACTTACATCAGTAGAAGTGAGGCATCTAGCAGCAGTGGAAGCTCATCACGTTTGATACATAGGATGAGGAGGTTAAGTAATCTATATGAGGATTAAGGAACAATGAATAGAATCCAATTCAGTATATGAAAGTTGTTATGTTGCAGTTGCTGCACCTGGAACATTTGAAGGAGCAGTAACTGAGAAAGACTAGAAGAGGCAATGGACTCTGAAATGGAGATGATCAGTAAGAATGGAACATGGGAGTCAGCTGATCTACTAGAAAATCAGAAGGTGATAAGCGTTAAATGGATTTACAAAATTAAGACTGATGAAAAGGGACAAGTGCAGAAACTAAAGGCAAGACTGGTGGCTCGTGGTTTTACACAAACTTATGGTTTGGATTATGGAGAAACATTTGCTCCTGTATCCAGACATGACACAATAAGATCTCTTATTGCAGTGGCAGCCCAAGAGAAATGGGTATTACATCAAATGGATGTAAAGTCTGCATTTTTAAATGGAGAACTAGCTGAAGAAGTGTATGTGGAGCATCCTCCTGGGTATGTAATTAAAGGAGCAGAGGACAAGGTGCTAAGGTTGAGAAAGGCACTATATGGGCTGAAACAAACTCCTAGAGCTTGGTACAGCAAGATCGATTTATTTTTCATTACTGAAGGCTGCAGAAGGAGTGACCATCTACGTGCTAGAGAAGGAGAAGGAGGTACTAGTTATTTGCATATATGTGGATGATCTAATCATCACAGGAAATAATGAACTCTTAATTAAAGAGTTTAAGGGAAAATTCAGCAAGGATTTTGAGATGAGTGACCTTGGGAAATTGAAATATTTTCTGGGTTTTGAGTTAAGCTACAGCCAAGAGGGAGTGTTTCTAAATCAATGCACAACAGCTGTTAACAAAATTTAGAATGCTGAATTCCAAAAGCGTGAGTACCCCACTATCACCGTATGGGAAGAATACTGAAAATAAGATTGAGCTAAGGGATCAACCATTTACAGAAGTATGGTTGGGGGATTATTGTATTTAGCAGCCACAAGGTCAGATTTGACATTTGCAGTCTCGTATCTCTCAAGAAGTAATGCTAATCCTATTGAAAGAAGTTTGTAGGAAGCAAAGAGAGTGTTAAGGTATATTGTTGGAACTTTGGAGTATGGATTAATGTTCAGAAGTGAAAAGGAAGCTGAATTGGTGGGATATGCGGATGCTGATTTTAATGGGAGCAAGAGTGATTCAAGGAGTACAACTGGTTTTTGCTTCACCATAGGAAGTGATGTGTTTACATGGGCAACTCAGAAGCAGAGCACCATTGTTCAGTCCACAGCAGAGGCTGAATACATAGCCCTGTTTGCGGCAACAAATAATTTGTCTGGTTGAGAAGATTGTTCACTGAATTGGGTTTTGATATGACTTAGAGTGTTACCATTTATTGTGATAACACTGCAGCAATATCAATTGGTAAGAACCCCGTTGATCATAAGAGGACTAACACATTTTGATTAAATATTCCCAGACACTTGTTTCATATCGTAAAGACAAGAGTTGTTCACACAAAAGCACTATGTCAGTGGAATAAAAAGTCTTCAGGGTTCTCCTCTTCAAGGTTTCCCAATCCTGGATTTGCAATCCATAGTGGGTTTCGAGAATGCTCCCAACAAAACTATGATAAAGTGTCTCCATCCATCGAAAACAACATCGTATCGAGACGTCAATGCTTAGGGGTGCGATGTTTAAGGGTGCGATGCATATCAAAATACTGACCGAATTTCAGGAGCCAACCATATAGATTCTAGCTGTGAAACAGTGGTGGTTCAACATATCGTGGTGGTGCGTTAATATCTTCAGGGCACGAATCTGGTACATGTGCCTGTAAGTGTCTGGAAAAACTGGGTCATACAAGCTTGACTTGTGATGTTAGGTTGTGTAGAATGGTGATCCTGTTTGGAGCTTTCTTCCATTTTCGGTGGCTCCGATGGTGATACAGCATTGAGAATCATCTTGCATATGACTGTAGGAACAATCCTTTATACAATATCAATATAATATAATATACAATGAACTTAGAAACAGAAACAAATAAATATAAATACCGAAAGTTTGATCGAGGCCTGCTAGCAGTGTCCTAAGACAGAATTTGTTTCCGCCTAGAGGATTCAACGATCACAGAATTGTATTCTGGCGAATCTACTTTGTATTTTGTTTTGTTAGAAGAGAGCAGAACGGATTTTTTTGTTTCTTCAATGGCAAGTCTCTATTTATAGAGCACTTAGGAGCCAAAATTCAGTTAACCTTGAACAGTCATGACTGTTCATAAGGTTGTGACTGTTGATGGAAGAGTTGTGTCTCTTCGGTTCAAATTCGAAGGGTTGTGTCTCTTCGGTTCAAATTCGAAGGGTTGTGTCTCTTCGGTTCAAATTCGAAGGGTTGTGTCTCTTCGATTCAAATTTTTCGTTGTGAACACTTGTCGGATATACTTAGTAAGATAGTGAACTCAAGTCTTGAACTACTTACGTTTCACAGTAAATCAAGTCAACAAATGTCACATATACCATCCCGAAACATTTTGATTCTTACGGTTGTGTTCATTTTGGTCCTGAACAAATCCTTCATTCATGAGACTTCTAGATAAATTAGCCATTTCAGTTATCATAGATGCGACCCCACATCAATCTCATATAGGTGATGCTAATTAGATATAGTTCGTTTCTATCATCTGTTACCAAGATGCTAGCATCATTAAGAATCCAAAGATTCATCCCTTAAATCATCAACGGATACACACTTCAGCATAGGAATAGTTATAGTAGTGTGTGTCACTATTGAGTCTTCCCCAACTAGTTTGCCTATTGAACCTAGACCATGGGATCTCCAATGTTGCCAGGTTAGGTTTCCGCCAAGTAATGACTCATTCTATTGGCTTTAATCCCATTCCCCTCGCTGTATACAAAACTTGCTCTCTATTAAGACCTTTGGTAAACGGATCCGCTAAGTTTTCCTTTGATTTTATATAATCAATGAAAATAATTTCATTCTTGAGCAAGTCTCGTATTGTATTATGACGTCACCTTATATGCCTAGATTTGCAATTGTATATTTGGTTTTTGGCTCTCGTTAGGGCGGTCTTCCCCAACTAGTTTGCCTATTGAACCTAGGCCATGGGATCTCCAATGTTGCTAGGTTAGGTTTCCGCCAAGTAATGACTCATTCTATTGGCTTTAATCCTATTCCCCTCGTTGTATACAAAATTTGCTCTCTATTAAGACCTTTGGTAAACGGATCCGCTAAGTTTTCCTTTGATTTTATATAATCAATGGAAATAATTCCATTCTTGAGCAAGTCTCGTATTGTATTATGACGTCGCCTTATATGCCTAGATTTGCCATTGTATATTTGGTTTTTGGCTCTTGTTAGCGCGGCCATACTATCACAATGTATGCAAATGGAAGTAACAGGTTTTTTCCATATCGTTATTCCTTCCAAAAAGTTTTTAAGACATTCTGCTTCTTCAGCGGCTTTATCTAAAGCGACAAATTCTGCTTCCATCGTAGATCTTGTTGTTACGGTTTGTTTTGATGATTTCCAAGACACGGCTGCACCACCAAGTGTAAATACATATCCACTTGTGGACTTACTATCCGTGTTGTTCGAAATCCAATTTGCATCACAATATCCTTCTAACACAGGAGGATATGTCGTGTAGTGCAATCCGTAACTCATCGTATGTTTTAGATATCTCAATACTCTTACTAGTGCCACCCAGTGTTCTTTTCCCGGGTTATGAGAATATCTACTGAGTCGACTTATTGAATACGCCAAATCTGGTCTTGTACAATTCATGATGTACATCAAACTTCCTACAACTTGTGTGTACTCTAGTTGAGATACACTATCACCTTGATTCTTTTTAAGGTGAAATGATGGATCATAGGGAGTTACTACCGGTTTGTCATTGAAGTGTCCAAATTTTCTAAGAACCTTTTCAATATAATGAGACTGTGACAAAATGTAACCTTCTGAACTTCTAAAAATTCGAATTCCGAGTACAAGGTCAACAAGTCCCATATCTTTCATATCAAAGCAAGAATGTAACATCTTCTTGGTCCGATTTATCACGTCTTTGTTTGTTCCCAAAATAAGCATATCATCGACATAGAGACAAATAATAATATAAACGTTCTTATACTCTTTTGTATAAACACATTTGTCAAACTCGTTTATTTTGAAACCATTTGATAATAATGTATTATCAAATTTCTCATGCCATTGTTTTGGTGCTTGTTTAAGTCCGTAGAAAGACTTAATTAATCTACACACCTTCTTTTCTTGACCTTTGACAATGAACCCTTCGGGTGGATCCATGTAGATCTCTTCATCTAATTCACCATTCAAAAATGCCGTTTTCACATCCATTTGGTGGATTTCTAGATTGTGAATTGCTGCTATTGCAATTAATGCTCTTATTGAGGTAATTATAGACACCGGTGAATATGTGTCAAAGAAATCCATTCATTCCTTTTGTCGATAACCTTTGGCTACTAATCGAGCTTTGTATTTCTCTATAGTTCCGTCTGGTTTCATTTTTCTTTTGAATATCCATTTATGCCCAATGGTTTTGTTACCCGGAGGTAAGTCTACCAATTTCCACGTATTGTCGTGCATAATGGATTCCATTTCACCCTGGATTGCCTCTTTCCAATATGGTGCTTCCGTCGATTCCATAGCAGCCTTATATGTTTGAGGTTCTCCTTCTAACACATAAGTCACAAAGTCATATCCAAAATCTTTGGCAGTTCTCACACATTTACTTCTTCTAATATCTAACATTTCTTGTTGAAATGTTGAAGAACTAACATCTTGTGACAAATGTCCATGCACTCTTTTGAATGAGGTTTTATCCTTTAGAGGAAAAACTCCTTCAAAAAATTATGCTTCTGCAGATTCCATAACCGAATTTCTAGTTATGCCTTCAATTTCGGAATTGTGAACCAAAAACCTATAAGCGGCGCTATTCTTTGCAGGACCAATATAGATACAATCTACAGTCTTTGGTCCGAGTTTTGTTCTCTTTGGTAACGATATTTGGACTTTCGCAAGACAACCCCACACTTTCATAGTCTTATACGTTGGTAATCGACCTTTCCATAACTCATATGGAGATTTATCGCTTGTCTTATGAGGAATTCTATTTAGAACATCATTCGCAGTAAGTACTGCCTCACCCCATAAATTTGTTGGTGCTCCGGAACGTTTATCATATTCTTCAATGTTCTATTTTTCCGTTCAGCGACTCCATTT
>CM071866.1:40422498-40459360 GCA_036759665.1 Gynandropsis gynandra
TCGTGCTCTCTTCGCTAGTGATGCTGCTGATTCTAGCCATTTTCCTTCTCGCCAACTTCAAATCGATCCCTCTCAAGTTCGACATCACTTATTACTTTCTTGCTATAAACTTTTAAACAGGTTTCACGGCGAAAAACTATCCGGCTTTCTCGTTTTCGGCAGTTTTTCACGTCGAAAAACTGCCGAACTTCCATTTTTCCACCCTTCAATTTCTCATTCAATCTCTCTTTGATGATAAAAGAGAGTTTTTTGTCTATTTGTTTGTTTTGTGTTCGAACATTAAGGGCAAGTTTATCTTTTCTTCAGTTTTTTTTTCCGCATTTAATAATTATTTTGGGGAAGGGTATTTTTAAAGTGGTTTAGCCCTATAAGGGTATTTTTGATATTCCGCCATATGAATGTTCATTTTGGTGGTTCAATTATATCATTTTTTCTTTTTGCAATTTGATAATTTTTGTCTATAAATATGTATTTTTTTCTCTATATTGTAAACACATCAAAATTGCAAAAACTACAAATTGCAAGAGCAAAATTCTCTCTATTCTCTCTCTTCAATTTGTTTTGGTAATTTTTATTTTATTATTTACTTTTTATATATAAATATATTATTTATACATTTATATATAATATTTATATGTATCTTAATTATATATATACTATTTACTTCTTAATATATATTATAATATAGATTATTTTTATTATTAATAATATTATAGATAAGAAATATATATATATACATATATATATATATATTAACAATCTTTCATTATATATATATAATATACACTTAACTATCTTTGACAACTAGGGCTGAGCAAAATATTCGAAGTATTTGTATCCGATCTGTATTTGATTCTATTGAACCGAACATTCGAATATTCGCTGACACAAATACAAATACAAATATTAAAAATCAGATATTCGACAAATATAAATAGTAGACTCAATTATCCGAACTATTTGTATCTGTAAGTACTAAATAGAAAATTTAGTTAATATATAGGTACATATATAACAAAATTGATTTTAATGATCAAATTGGTAATAAAAACATTATTATTCTTATTTAAACACTTATTATATAAATATATAGATAAATATGCAATATATTTATGATTAGAAGACTAAAAATCAAATGCTTTAGAATAATTAATATTGTTGAAGATTTAATTTACACCTAAGATTGGTTCTAATCCAAATGGGTTTGATAATGTTATATAGGCATTACAATATATGAAAAAAAACAGAAGTCATTAAATATATGATTTTTTACGAGTTTTATTGTAGTTTATAGTCAAACAATTTGTTTCATTGTTTTAGGTAAATTGAAGATATTCATAGAATTATCGACGAAACTAAATTTAAATGACTGATGTGGAGATGAATGTGAAGATTTGGTGTTTTGTTTTATTCATATTGTGTATCTTTGCATCTTTATGCAATTTGAATTTTAGTTTTAGATTACAAAATATTTGAATTTATAAATATAAATATAAATAATCGAATATTCACAAATGTTCATTATATATTGTTGTTAAGGGATACCCATAATTGTAATTTAACATATCATTAGGTTAAGTGATGTTGTATCATTGTATAAATACACTTGTATGTTTAATGATTAATAATAAGATAGATTATATGCCTTTATGGTATCAGAGCAGAAGAAAGTCTCACGACAAAATTCGCCTTGTCCACGACGTCTTCTGCGTCAACCCTACTCATCTCGACGACGCTCCTATCTTCGGCATTAACCCTTGTTTGCTGCCATGACCGGTGACAATTCCTCCTCCAACGACGTTGCTGCTACGTTTAATCCGCAAGAGCCGCAACAAGCCCTTCTGTACGTCAACATGACTAATGTAACGAGGCTTACGACATCCAACTATATCACGTGGAGTCTTCAGGTTCGTGCCCTCCTTGAGGGGCACAATCTCGACTGCTTTATTGCCGAGAACAACTATGTACCTCCTTCCATGGTGATTGTCGACGACACATCTTGCGCCAACCCCTTCTTTGAAAAATGGAAACAATAAGATCGCTTATTATTTATTTTAGGAGCAACTTCTACACCGCTTCAACCGATGATTGCTCGGGTTGGATCTGTTTGAGATGCTTGGTTTATTCTCACCATTACATATTGTAAAGCTTCTCGTGGACATATACTGAACTTCGAGAGCAAATAAAAAAGAGTGTGAAAGGAACTCAAACCATTCACGAATATCTTCGTTTCATCATGGCTAAGGCAAATAAACTAGCCTTACTTGGTAAGCCACTTGATCATGAAGATCTACTTGATGTTGTTTTCGATAGTCTGCCTCCAGAATACAAACCGGTCATTGATACTGCTAAGGCAGAAGACATAGCCATATATATCTATGGAAGAGCTTCATGAAAAGCTCATAAATCATGAGGCAAAACTTACTATTGTGCAGTCTATATCATTGTCCCCAATCCCGTTTACGGTGTATCTCACCAATGCTCCCCCTAATTTTCTCATCGCGATCGTAGGGCTTTTGCATCTCCTCTTCATGATGGTGGTTCGTCAAAAGACTATCATGGACGATGTCAGGCATGTGGTGAATTTGGCCATAGTGCTCAACAGTGTTCCTTGTTTCACTTGGTCTCATTCTCGAGATCTCATGGTAGTGCTCCTCCCTCTTCGGCCGTGCAAACCTAGACTCCGTCTCCTCGCCCTTAGTAGCCTCGTGCACATGTTTCTACTCATCACTCATATGATGCAAGTCTGTGGCTTGTTGATAGTGGTGCCTCGCATCACATAACTTCAGACCTTCAAAATTTAGCTCTTTATGCTCCATATCAAGGCGGTGAAGATGTTGTGATTGGTGATGGGATGAATCTACAAATCACACATACCGGTTCCTTGTTAGTCCCTACTTCTACACGTCAACTTGATTTTACTGATGTGCTTCGTTTTTCGGCTACGAGCAAGAACCTTATCTCAGTTCATCAGTTATGCAATACTAATGGTGTGTCTATTGAATTCTTTCCTCATGATTTTCAGGTGAAGGATCTAACCACGGGAGCGCCACTTCTGAAAGGAAGAGCTAAGGATGGTGTGTACGAGTGGCCCGCTTCTCCGTCTTTCTCCTCGTCATTTGTTGTTTTTCCTTGTGTCAAGTCCATATTGTCCGAATGACATTTACGTTTTGGTCTTCCAGTTTTTCCCATTTTACAAAAAAAATTTATCTAACTATGAATTGCCAATGTCTCGAGATTCCACTTCACTTTTTATAATGCTTGTTTTTGCAATAAGAGTCGTTATCTCTCTTTTTCCACATCGACTATCACCTCAATTCGTTTTCTTGAACTCTTCTACTCGGATGTTTGGACATTTCTCGTCCAATCCATTGATATTTTCAAATATTATGTCCTTTGTCGTTGATTATGCGATAATCATGTTTTATCCACTTAAACATAAATCCCAAGTCGTCTGACACGTTTTGTGCATTATTTTATTCAGTTCGAGTTATATTCATTGTCGCTTATGCTTCGCGGCGAAAAGCTTTGACCTTTTGCGCCTCCAACTTTCCTGCGCAAAAGAATTCAAATAAGAAGCCATCTTTTCTACTCCGTGTCTCCAAATCTTTGTCCATGGCCATTACCCTTCGAAGATTATCCTCAGCTTCGGCACATAATTCCCTTCACCGGGTCCTCTTAAGCAAACCCTTTATCCGACAGCAACCTTACCTTTCGTTGATTTTCAGGAATTTGTCTGTTTCCTCAGGTCATCCAACTAAGTCCGAAACGATGAAGTCTTCTCTGACTACCGGTGAGTCGTATTTCGAGTTTCTTGCATCACTCGCGCTCTGGTTTGGTGCTCAATGTGCGGTTTCTGGGATACCAGGTGTTTGTGGAAATGTTTCTTAGAGATTCTTTGTATTTGAAAAATCGGATCTTTTGCAAAAAATAATTCTACCTTTTAAGGTTATCGACCAGGATTAGGGTAATTTATCAAAACTAAATGCTCTAAGATTATGTTTGTCTGCAACTGTTTATTCTTAAGTTTCTGTAACTTGTCGAGGTTAGAGACGAGAGTGAATGCTGTTACTGAAGATCTTTTAAGATGGAGAAATGGCGGAGGGACATGCCATAGGTCGGCTTTAGTTGATCCCACGGCTCTAGTTGAGATTGGAGCTGTAGTTCATCAAAATGCTGTCCTCGCTGCAGGCGTTCACATAGGATCTGGGGCTGTAATTGGACCATCTGTTAAAATTGGTCACTCCACGAAAGTCGGGTAAGTGTCTCTTTTAGTTCCAATTCCTTGACTGATGAGCCCCTTTTTTAGATCGACTGATGAACTTATAAATGCGTTGACTATGTTTTTGGTCCGTAACTCTGAAAGATTCTACTGCTTTGTTCCTTTTCAGATATAATGTTTCAATCAGCAACTGCAGCATTGGTGATTTGTGTGTTATCCACAATGGAGTTTGTATAGGTCAAGATGGTATGAGCCAACAAACCTAAGCTCAAATTTTTCACATAAAGGGTGTGATCTAGTTCAGATTGTAACACTCGTTGTGTGTCGTTTGAGGTTTAAGAAGAGTAGTATGTAATTATATGCATTCATGGTCAACTAAGTATCTGCACTGATCAATTCGCTGAAAGAATGTGTCGAAATGGATCTTACTATTCTCCCTTGGATAAAACAACCTGTATTCTTATCTACTTTTCCATCTCTTTCGGTTTTAGGATTTGGATTTTATGTGGATGAACACGGAAACATGGTGAAGAAGCCGCAAGTATGTACTTATTGCTTCCTTGAAGTTGCATCAACAGTTTGGGGCTGTTTGTCTTTTAAAATCCTTTATTCAAAATGTTTATTGTCTTCCATAGACTTTAAATGTGAGGATAGGAAATCATGTGGAGATCGGAGCAAATTCTTGTATTGACCGGGGCAGGTAGCAGAGTTCTCGACAAGTTCCTTAGAACAACACTTTGGCACTATCAGAGGCTCATTAGTTCTGTGATCTGTTCAATGACGCAGCTGGAGGGATACTATAATTGGGGATAATACAAAGATTGATAATTTAGTCCAGGTACATCTCTTTGTCTCGTCATTTAGATTGCCATATATCACCTGGAATGAAATCATCCTGCTTGTGAATGCAGATTGGTCATAATGTGAACATAGGGAAGTGTTGCTTGCTCTGTGGCCAAGTAGGCATAGCTGGATCAGTTACGTAAGGAATTTTCCTCTTGCAATCTGACCCTTTCCGCTTTTAAGCATTTAACTGTAAATATAATTGTGGAAATAGTTATGGTGTTACCATCCGATGATGTTTTGCAGGATAGGTGACTATGTAACATTAGGAGGAAGGGTTGCTGTTCGAGATCATGTCTCCATTGTGTCCAAGGTAAATACTTCAAGGCATCCCAAGTTAAATTTACGAATATAAAACAGTCACGTGAATCTCCTGCTTCGTTTTGTCGAGGACCACACGGAGTTCTTGTTATTGTTTCTCAGTGTCTGAAACAAGATAATGGCATTAAAGTCCTATTAGTGAAATCAACCAATAAGAACATAAAGTCGTTTCCTTTGATGCTCGTTTGATTTGGGTATCGAACTTTTGCCTCCAGGTTCGACTTGCCGCTAACAGTTGTGTTATAAGAAACATAAACGAACCAGGGGATTTCGGTGGCTTTCCTGCTGTAAGTATCTGTCTTTGTAGAGTTCACTCTTCTGTTTCTGTCATCATTAATGGAAGAAAACCCATCTTTTGTTGAACACAAGGGAGCGGGTAAATAAAATATCCGATCCGAACCGGTCCTAACTATGAACGCTGAACCAATCCTTATCCAACTGAACTGCTGTTTTCAGATTGCGGTTTTGTCTTAAAGATTTCCCTCGTTTCAGGTCCCGATTCACCAATGGAGAAGGCAGATTGTTCAAGGCCAGATTCTGAACAAGAGAAAATCGTAGGTTATGCTATTTTACTGTACCTATAAAATCTTAATTGAGGTAATACCTTTAAGTTGAAGGTCATTTTTTTTCCTTGAAATTTAACCTACTGAGACGTGTTTTCTTTAGTGATAGTCATGATCAAGACACATTCAATTCAGTATAAATGGATTTTTTTTTCATGACAAAGACAGCCAAAGTCCCAAACCCAAAGGTAACCCAAAATTTAAACCTAATGAATAAGATAACATCATGACAAGGTGTACACTTGACAACGTTGATGCTTAAAGAATTTATTTGATATTTGATTTTCAATATTCACATTATTAGTAGGTACACAAACCTAGACTAGAAGGTGACATTACATTGAAAACACGTCTCAGTAGGTGGTTTATGTTAATTTTAAGACTGTATTTGATATTAAAGATGATTTGTTATATGAATTATGGGATCATGTAAATTTTAAATAGTGTCTGATTATATTACAAGACCCACAAAGATTGTGAATTTTTTTATTTATTTGAGAGGTTAAATTAGGTGATAAACAAAGGAAGATGAATTAAGGAGTTGAACCCTTTTTTTATAATATCGTAAATTATTAGACTGTAAATATCACCGCGTACCATTTATTTTAATAGTAAGGAGAGAATTCCTAGAAGAATATTATGGTTGCGCATCATGTTTCTGTCTGATTGATGCATTATGGTCTTCGCTTAATCAAACAATTTTAGACTCTTCCACGTGGATCCCATCCAAACACAATTCATTTAAACCACTTAAATTAAATATCCGATTATTACTTCATAATTAAATCATTATAGTCCATGATTAAAACATCTTGTAACAAAAAAACACAATTCTATCCACTAAATAAAAGTGAGGGGATAGACTCTCAAATATTAGTTGGGTCTAATTAATTCCAAAAATTAATTTAAAAGTTTAGAATTGTCCAATACCATATATATGAATCTCAAAGTTTATGTCCTAACCAATGTGGAACAACTTATCATAACACTCTTCCTCATGCCCAGACTCGACTTGGAGCGTAGGCATCTCAATCGGGGACCCAACATCGGTATATTCAAATCGGGACGAACCGGACTCTGATACCATGTCAAAAATAGGCTCGGTCTAACTAATTCCAAAGCTAGTTCAAGAGTTTAGGGTTGTCCAACACCATATATATGAGTCCCAAAAGTTCATGTTCTAACCGATGTGGGATAACTTATCATAACATAGACTAAAACTATTAATGTCAATATTGCTAAAAGTAACTTTATTAGTTTCGATATAAAAAAATGTACATATCAATTTTTTATAGTCATTCTGAAAATATTTATGATTATATCATTATACATGTCGTTATATATTTTTTGACTTTAGTTCAATATATCTATGAGATGAAGATATATTTTATATACTCTCATCACTAGTTACCACAATAAATTTGGAGACAGATGAGACTTTTAATTAGATCATCTTGAAGAATATTTAATGCTAAAAATATTTTTTATGAATTACATGAAGTTTTATATTTAACTAGGTATTTACTCGTTCCATATGCGAGAATGTACAATATTGTAATTTTGAGAATATATATAAATACAATCATTGGTTAAATGAAAAAGTTAAAAAACATGTTAATGGTAGTGTATGGCAATGTATTAGATGAAATACATCTCGAGAGAAATGAGTGAATACGAGGAACAATGTTTTTCGTAAAACATGTTATTAGAATCAATGTTATATTGCCGATATTTTTAAATTAGTGCATTATTGTAAATGATGGGTAATGAATGATTCTTCAAAATGACATGGTAAGATCGTATGACCTAAATAGAGGATAAATATACTAATAGTTATTAAAATAAGAATGGTAATATTGATAGGTAAATAAGTAGATGAGTGAAGAAATCATTTTTATGTTGACCTTATGTATTTGGTAGTCCATTAAAGATTTCAGCATAAACAACATTTGTTATGAGCGATTGTTGTGTGAATTCTTCATTGAGATCTAAGATACGCAATTCATTAGCTGATGTGACTCTTAATAGTGCAACATACAACTGACCCCAACTAAAAACCGATTTGGGAAGATACAATCCAATATGTTTCAAACGCTGACCTTGACTTTTATTTATAGTTATTGTATAGCATAAGAGAATGGGAAATTTCCGTCTTCTTAGTGTAAGCGGAAGCATTGAATCACTGTGTGACATAATGATTCTTGGTATAAGAACTTTTTTACCAATACGAGTGTGTGTAATAATCTCTGCTTTTAAAACTCTTGATGCTAATTCAGTCACAACCATTTGTGTTCCATTACACATGCCTTCTTTTTAATTGATTCTTCGGATAGCAACATTATGGGGGCACCGACCTTCAAAATATTCTATGTTTTTGGAAACTAGAAAATCCAACGGATTTTATATATGTGATAGGATAAAATGAATGCCAATTAGTAGTAGAACCACCGTCTAGACCTATTAAGTCAAAATTTAAGTACTCAACCATTTTCTCTGGAAGCTTAGATATGAGGTAATTATTGATCTCATCGGCATGTGCATTCCGAAGAGTTAAAATTCCCCTTTATGTAATATATGGCCGGTTCTCGAATGAATCTAAAAAATGTGGATACGTAACATCTACGAGAGCCTGCAGTGTTTCTTCTGTCACTTGAAGCAATAATTCTCTATCAAAAATTTTTTATGCATCACTAACATATCGGCCGCAATTACCTTTTTACATGCGCGACAATTCCCCATACCCAATAACCATTTTTCGTACTCGACCTCATGTTGATTTAAATACATATTTCTATTAATGTAAATACGTGACATGATTACCATAGGTGAGAACGACTAATGGATGCCATCACAGTGTCAATCCTACCCTCGCGAGTGCCTAGTAAGATTTCTGGAAATTACCTCCTAGAAAATTGTTTTCCCACCAAAAGGTTTGTCAACAGTTTCTTCATCGTCCATAGACATAATATTTTTCAATGTCCGTCCAAATGTGTATTGATGGACCATGGGAGTCTTTTCTCATACAATTAATTCTGCTTTTTCAATAATTCTGCAACCATGCTTTCTTGTTGATCCTTCATGCAAATTTAGAGGGATTTTAAACCTCGAATACGCAGTTCTACCCCCTGTGAGAATTCATACGACTATGCCCGACGATGCAACTGGTATTATAACTTTTCTAGTCGATCTGTCGTTCTATACAAATAGTTTTTTCTCGTGCCACCTAGTCCATAAAGGAAATTTTTTTTGTCATTCTCTACGTTTCACTGATTCCATCACTGTTGTGTAAATTTTCAAGTGTTCTTCATTTATTGTCGCCACTAATTCTATATGCATTTTCTTCTTTATTTCCTCCTTGAATTGTAACTTGTGTCATAATTCATTATTCATGATGTCAGCTAGGATGCTTCTATCCAGAGTTGGTATATCAAGTAATCTGCCAATGATTTTTCATTTTCGCGAAGCAACTTCTCGAGCTCTATAAGAGTGTACTACTGAATCACGTGCATTGACAATTGAAGATCAGTAAACTTGAACTAGTTCTTCTTTTTAGGAAGTATATCGTCCTAAACAAATTTCCAACACTTATTCCATAAGTCAAACAGTTTGCTAACCTCACAATATACTAATAATGTAACAAATAGTTGACACAATTGTGATGGCATGACCCACTTAGATGCCTCATGCATGGTTTATCGCCATTCACTATCTCCATCAAGCAATCCTCTAGTTTGCACTCGTCTTTTAAACTATTATACTTGACCTTATCAATTTTTTTGATGTCATCATAACTGATTGGCCCTTTAACTATATTTAGTAACATCCTTAGGTAGTAGAGTTCATTTGATGCTGGATGGATGTTGACAATTCTGCTAAGTGTGAAACCTTTTTTCCTTCTAGACCAAAACTTGTTTGTACCGTGTTAAACAAATAACGTTGAAAACTACACATATTGCATCTTCAAACATTTGTTTTCATCCATTGTATAAACATAGTCTCTTCCACACCTAGTTTTGATATGACTTTATCTAAATCAAATGCGTCCTCAAAAGTTAGACTTTATTCGTTCTCCAAATACAATGATAACCTCATAACAGGGGATCCCTGATGATGTATGTGAAATGAAATAATTTGCCATACTGCTTTGCAAGAAGAATGGTAACAACATTCAAGATAGTTTATTATTTTGTTGAATTCCACAACATGAGCCTTCTTTAAGTATGTTGTGCATCCACTATTGGTGTCATTCTCAATTAATAAGGATGCTTTTTCCATTCCTTTTGTAATATATTTGAAAAGATATTTGATTGCATTAGATCTGTTGTAACATTCAACGTTTATGTGTGCCCTATATTTCTTCAAGATTTGAACGTTATAGGGAACGGAGCATCAGTTTCCCAATTTGATATCCCCCTTCATCACAAACTTTGAGTCATCTTGTCTGCGCTTTTATAAGATATAACATATATTATCCATGTATGTGTTCTCGATGTATGACCTTGGATATTTCTTTGTGCAAATTCCATTTTTCATACATGGCGACCATGGCCTATCAAGACCACAGGGGTCATGCATCATATGTTGTTGAACCATGCTGAAGTCGTCATTATCAAGTTCTTTATTTGACAATTACTCTTGTATAAAAGTATCAATTTCGTCAATGGTAGGATTTTTGAAAATAAGTTGCAGCCAAATCAAGTTGGGTGTGCGACAAACCATGTTTTTGGAACTCGATAGTGTATATAACGGTGGCAAAGAAATTATCAATGACATTTTAGAAATCATATTATGAAAATAGAAGGACCATTTAAAATCGAAGAAAATGATATTGTATTTACTTGATAAGGGCTTTAGGAAAAAAATTCTTGCATTGATATCTTCTAGAAGTCCATATAATTTCAATTTAAAAACTCGACATTCGATGTTTGTCTAGAACTATTTGCACTATATGAATCAAGATGGTCCCAGATCTCTTTCCATTTTGGATTAGTAATCATTGTACTGAAAAGGTCGGGTTACCATACCACCTACATATAACCATTGTATTGTGGTAGTTTTCAACCATGTGACGTGGGCCACCAATAAATGATGGTGGGAGAATAAATATTTTCTCTAAAACTTTAACAGATGTATCTGGGTTTCTAACTGTATCAAACACTAATTATAAACTTTCGACCTAAGTTTCTTCTGATTGTTTCTTACCCAACGTATTCTATCTTTTTCAATGGTAGTGTATGTATCAACAACATATTGTTAGAAAAGACATCCCACATAGATTATCATTTTCCATCATATTGTCGTGTTTGGATTTGGTAGGCATAGAATTCTCGCATTGTAACAAAGGCCCTTTGGATCTTTCTACCACAATCGATGCATGGTATCTTCTCATGAAATCCAAATTGACCATAAGGGAAAAAGAAATGGATACTGTAAGTTCATGAACAATGGATGGAGATCGTTGAGTCTATAAAATTGGCCAACCGGTTTCAATTGCAATATAACGTCTCTTTCTGCAGTAGTTGTGGAAAGATCGCCAACAATCAAACTCGTAATTTCATCTTTGGTAGGCAAAGCATATTGTTTACCTTTCATTTGACTGGTAGGCAAAACATATTGTTTACCTTTAATTCGAGGCTCGATCAATTCTAAGGAAACATGAGTTGTATCCCAACTTCATAACGATCACGGGCTTTACGAAATTTTTTTTATGCTTATCATGAATTTGTATTAGGCTTTCTACAATGCTCTCATCTAAATCACCTGTAGTCAGAGTATAATATAACATTTTTATACGGTTGTGTACTTCATTTATTGTATCATATATGTAGAGCTAAGCAAATTTAAGAGGGGTTCCTTCAACAGGCAAGAGTGAACCAATTTGGTGGTAATTTTGACCATAGATACGAGCTGTGTAAGGACCACTTCCCCCTATGAAAGAATGATCGATCTTGGCACTAATTGATGTGAATTGTTAGGATTGAATTATATGCCTGAAGTTTTGTTCAAAATGGAAGTGATTTATCAAGCAGCTCTTTGAGCAGAGTCGGTGGGTCAGAGAGCTTTGGCAATCGAATTCGGCTTTGGCTGTAACTTAAGGTAAATATTATTTTTCCATGATTTTGTTTATATAAACACTCTTGAACGACCAAACTAATGCGACATGGCATGGCATTGAATGATGGCATTGTCATTGTTAACATGCGTGGCTGTCAAGCCTAAGTATATAAATTGGAAATGACATGTTGTTATACTAATAATGAGAATAAACATGATAAAAGGTCGATATTAGGTTATAATCAGTAAATTTGATCAGCTAACCTCCTTGTTGTGATGTTGATGGCCGTATAAAAGTAGATATGGCGCGACTTGTATTAATTTTTGGAATAAATAATTGTCTAAGTGAGAGCCTAGACTTAAACGAATTTTAATAAACTGATTAAATTTTAATTCAATAGGTGGTAACCATAAATATTATAAAAAGAAAGTGACCTTACCGCTTCCCCTATGCATTTTGTGTTTCGCCAATGTAAGTGTTTTGCATACATGTCGTGCCATTTTAGAGTTTCCTACAACTCCATGAATGAAATATTTGTTAATCTATCATTTATAATATGTAGATCTTATATAATTTAGAAGAACCATTCTTGAAATGACCCAATGTAATGAAGTTTTAAAATTATTAACTAATTTATTTTTCAAAGAGTGAGCTAACTAATTATTAACCATTCTTGAAACGATCCAGTATGGGGATAGTGTGTTGCATTTTTTTTTTTTGCAAGAGCCAACGACGGTTGTTTGCAGTCACAAAATATGAGAAATGTTAGTAAATGAAAGCATATGATACAAAATAACGTTCGGGAAAATGCACTTTCATATATTTATGAAATCACAATGATATTGAGGATACTTATCGTCTCGTTTTCATACGTATTTCTCGCAAGATTTTAGGGATGTTTATGATATAGATGTGATGTTTAAGTATGATTTTTGTATCCATTTTATTCGTTTTCGTGTTTTCATGCCCTTACAGGTTTTAATGCAAAATTCGGTTTATTTTGAAGCTAAGGAACGTACACGGGACAAATTATTAGCATCGAGCATCGTAACGGAAAAAAAAGGGACGAGAAATGGACAAGACAACAACCTGCACGGCTAAGCACAATGCATAGCAAGGCCGGGCACATGAGGGAATGGAGTGCCCGACCATTCAGCACTCCAAGCCCGACCGAGTTCATCAAACATCTTGCATGTCCGACCGACCACACCTCATCAGTACGACCGGGCATGGAGTGCAACCACATGAACGATCGTGTAGCATTTAGCAGTCCGGGTTCTTGAAACAAAAACTAACCCGAACAGTCAGCATGGACCGGGCAGAGCTGAAGCACGACTGGACTCATCAAACAAAGAGGTGCACGACCGAACTCCAAGCACAGTGCGACCGGGCTTAAGAGATAGCAAACATGGCCAAACGTGTAGCACGACTCGGGCGTGTATGAAGCCCAACCGATCATCCATTGCCTGATGTGCCCGATCGGGCTCAACATCCTGCACGGCTGGGTATGGAGACACGTGAATCTGTAGCATAGAAAAGGAAAGCTTCCGGACATGGAGAAGAAAAGGAAGATTACGGGAAAGAATGGAAAGACTCGTCCAAAGAGGAAAAAGGAAGAAAAGGAAGAAAGAGAAAAGGAAACAAGAAGAAAGGGGTAAAAGGAAGAAGAGATTCATTCGGTTACAGACGTTAGATACACGACAGACACAGAGAGAGAAAGAGAATTACAGGCACACTTGCAGAGGAGACATTCAAGGGGCATTGAAGATCGAATAGGGACTTCGGTTTCGTTTGGTTTTTATGTTCCTTAAACTATCTATTTTGATTATGTTGTTTTCTTTCGAACGCATGAGCGAATAGTCATTTTGTTCTAGGAGAAGGGATTAGCCCATGGTTATCTTGGAATCACTTTTGATTTATTTTTAATGCAATTTCCCATTTTTGTTTATCTATTCTTTGTCTAAGTGCTTCATTGACTTGTATTTACGATGGCCACGTAGATGTATGTTTTAGGAACTTAGGAGAAGGACTGAAAGGAGAATTCCAATTTCGGATGATTAGGCTTAGAACAACCGAGACTAGGCCACGAAAGTAGGGTAGCAGCGGTTGACGATAAAACGGATGAATAATAGAACTTGTGGGTTTAGTTCAAGGTGTCAGCCACGAAAGTAAGGGATAACTTTACTAGATCACAAGTCTATGCCTTGAGAGGGGGTAGATATCATATTAGGATCATCTGTCTTAGATAACTTAATTGGGAATACATGATTAGATAAGTTGATTGTTGGTTTCGGTAGTCTTGTGGTGAAACCGTAATCCTAGAACGTTTGTCTCACTATTAAGAACTCGTTAGTTTATTGTTTTTAGTTATTTCAATCTTAAAACTAATATTCGTTCGTTTGCAAGTTTGATTCGTAATTTGAGTTTAGATTGTGTTGCGTAGTCTCTGTGGGATCGACACCTAGAGTACTACACACGTGTCGTGCACTTACAGGTAGTTTAGGTTAATATTTGTTTAACTTGGAACGCATTAGATACATCTAGTCTGATGAAATGCCTTTCGAGCCATCATAATAGTTTTTCGCATGCTCCTCGCGGTTTTGAATTTTCTATTATTCCAAGTGTAATATTAAGATATATGTTAGTTTTAAATGAAGTTACATGCTTAACGCATGTACATGTTAAAATTTAAGCAAAGAAAACAATTATTTTGCTATATTAGATTAGCAGTTGCCGTTAGTTGTGATTGTGATATGTATTCTTGGAAAAACCGAGGACGACTGCTTGCAGGTAAATAAAAAATATATAAGAGATTAATCTAGTAAACTATAAAAATATGTTATTTGTTTTTTGTATTCATTATGATAAATAAAAAAAATGCAAAAACGTGTCATTCCAATTTTTTATTTGTTGTTAGAATAATACGTTTAGGCTTCTCATTTGATAATTGTTTGAAACTTGTTGTCTTCACGTAAACTTGTATTATTAGAAATTTTTTTTATAGAATTAATGAAAGGAAAAAACTTGTTGGTAAAAACTAAAAATGCTAATTTATGTGCATAAGTAGAAAAAATACTAAGAACATTGAATATTATGAATATAAGGGTAATAAAGGGAAAACATATATCACCATTTGTTTGATCGCGGACTCAAAACCTAGCGAAACTATTAGCCATCACTCTCCATAACCAACACCGCTTGCACCAGATATAACCTCCACCATTACTCATTCTATCCAGAGAAGCTGAAACAACGCCTTCGTGAGGCCTCCTTAACGGCCCCTTATGGAACCGCGACATGGAAAAATCGAATACTGCCGTCGATGGTTCTTGGTTCTTAAGAGTCTTCGATCTGAAGGAAGCCCGGAGTCAATCGTTGTATGAAGAGGTAGGTATGTTAGAATTTTTGTGTTATCGAATTGTGAGGCGGATGTTGTTTGTTTTAAAAGATTTTGCCTAGTATTATGTGTGAATTTTTTTTGCTATGATGTTTCTTAAAGATTTAAGTAACAGAAAATGTAGGAGAAACATTAAAGATTTAAGTAACCGTGTAACTCCAACACTGTTACTTGCATGAAAATTATTGCAAAACAATAAATTTGTAGTTCTTTTCAATTTTCTTGCGCATTTGGCAGAAGCAATGCAGCTCCAACCGTTGTTCTTGAGGACATCCAGAATGCGCGTTGTATAGAAAAATTATGCTTCTATTTGGTTAAAACAAAAGGGTCAACAAACGTACAACACAATATTTGGAAGATAAAACTTTTAAAATTACCTTATGATCAGTCTTAGTTATATAAGCATACAAATCCAAGATTGAAACAATTACGATTTTGACAATGTTGTTGATTCGAGCATTGCTTTTAAGCAAAACCATCCATTATACTGCCAAGAAAATTCATATATATATGTATATATATAACAGGAATTAGTTTCTGGGATTCATATATGGTTTAAACTATTTAAAAGTCATGTATACATACAAGTTGTTTGTGAAGCCAAATGTATAAACCATTTTCTGTTATACAGACAAAAACAATTTATAGAACATAAACCTATTTTAAAAAAACAATTTTAAAATTGTATATTTATATATGTATATATGTGCATATAAAGCATTATAGATTGTACTGTACACAATATGTTAGGATAAAAAGGTGATTTATATACATATAAATGGACACACATACATATATATATATATATGGACATATATATATATATATACATGGACATATTGCAAGTAGGGTTGAGCAAAATATTCGAAGTATTCTTATCCAATTCGTATTCGAACCGAAAATTCAAATATCCACTGAAACAAATACAAATACAAATATTAGAAATTAGATATTCGACAAATATAAATATAAATACAAATAGTAGACTTAATTATCAGAACTATTTGTATTTGTAAATATTAATAGAAATGTTAGTTAATACATAGGTACATATATAAAAAAATGATTTTAATGATCAAATTGGATATAAAAATATTATTAATCTTATTTAAACACTTATTATATAAATATATAGTATATTTATGACTGGAGGACTAAAATATCAAATACTTTAAAATAACTAATACTATTGAAGATTTAATTTACACTCAAGATTGGTTCTAATCCAAATGGGTTGGATTTATAGAGACATTATAATATATGAAAAAAACATAACTCACTAAATATATAACTTTTTTTGAATTTTATTTTAATGCATAATCTAACAATTTGTTTCATTGTTTTAGGTGAATTGACGATATTCATAGAATCATCCACAAAGCTAAATTTAAATGAATGATATGAAGATGAATGTAAATATTTTTGTGTTTTGTTTTATTTATATTATTTATTTTTGCATCTTTGCGCGATTTGAATTTTAGTTTTAGATTATATTTGGTGATTATTAATTTTTTTATTAAATGTTTTTTATATATTTTATATGTTAAAAAATTTAAGTTCAGATATAGATATTCGTATATTCGACGGATATCCATATATCCGATAAATATTTGTATTTACAAATATTTTAATTTAAAAATACAAATAATAAATTTGGATATTCGTCGAATACAAATACAAATACAAATAGTCGGATATTCGCAAATATTCGTTATTTGTCCTGCCTTAATTGTAAGTGATAAAATCTAGAATACCACACATCTATATATGCACATAAAAGGGTTTTATAAATTTTGTTTTAACTTTGAAATCATATGTATAACAGAAGGATAATTCTTTGATTTCTTATGAAGCCACGTCAGCGGTTTAAAAAAATTATTCATTTTTTTATTTCCTTTTCCATTTCATTGTTTTCCTTAATAGTATCTTGACCACATTTATTCTATTTAATTTTTAACATTAATTAAAAAACTATTCATTTTTTTATTTCCTTTTCAGTTTCATTTTTTTCCTTCAATGTCTTTCAATGACCACATTTATTCTATTTAATTTTTACCATTAAATTCAAAATACTAATCTTTCAGTTTCCATCTTTGGTTTTTCCGTTTCCAGCACCATTACCATCTCTTTTAAATCCGATGACTGCTCGATTCCGTTCTCCCACATACCAAGTTGATGCCATCTCGATTCGCTGGAGGAGTTCGCTACAACGGTGGGTCGCTGCTCTTCAACGCCAGTGCGAATGTCTCACCATCCTCATGTCATCCACCATCCAAACTCGTATGTTCACCCTCCCTTTATTTATTTATTATCATCCATGTTTTGTTTATATAATGAAGTCCACCTCTCATTAAGCAGCCATAAGCTGTATCGGGAGGAAGAGCATGCTAAAGCTGGCTCAGAGGATGACTGACAACTTCTGTGGTGGCGTCTGCGCGTCCTCCGTCCAGGAATGAAGCAAACTAAACGTTGGGGGAACATCGATGAGGACGTGAGGATAATGACGAGGAGGAGCGTCGATAACCCTGGTGAGCCTCTAGGTATAATCCTCAACACTGCAACCTCCGTGTACAAAAGTTGTCTCTACCGAAGAAAAGGATGAAGAAGAAGAAAGAAAGAAGAAAGAAAGAAAATAAAAGAGGCACACGGTGGAAGGAGAAATGAGTAAAAAGAATTAGGGTTTTATTTTTATTTTTATTTTTATTATTATACTATATGATCGTATTCATTTCTATGTTTTAAAATCTTTTCAAAATAAAAAATATTATATGAAATATTTTATTATAATAATTTTATAATATAATTAATTAATCAAATATTGTTAATTAGGGCTTTATTTTATTTTTATTTTTATTATTATATTATATGGTCACGATAAGAATGTATTCATTTGTATTTGTATATTTTAAAATTTTTTCAAAATAAAAAATATTTAATGAAATATTATATATATATATATATGCGTAAATATGGAACTATACGGATGTGATGTTTCCAAATGTTTAAAAGGAAACCCTGATGAAATAATAACAGAGGGGAAAGCTAGGCTATAAAATAGATCTAAATATTAAAAACTTGCCATCATTATATACGAGAAAATTATATCGAATTTCTGGAATTAAATAAATTTTCTATTTTATTTAAAAATTATATATTTCCGTGAAAGATTAGACACACAAAATTAATTTTTGTAAATAAATATGTGAATTTTAAATATATATATATATATTTATTATGAGTTTTATTCTTTTTGTCTAATATTTATATATCCTTTGTTTTTTAAGGTGTTGAAATTTTTAAAAAATTAAAATAAAATGGATTGACAAAAAGTAAATAATAAAATTATTTGGTAAGTTGTTGAAAACCCTAATTTATATAAGACAATTATCTGTAAATGTAATTTCTAAAGATATAAATGCGTAAAAAATTTCAAATATCCAACAACTTTCGGCATTCATATTTCAAAATTTATTCAGAATGAAAATACAATTTGAAATATTTATTGTATACAATAATACCATTCAGCCAATAAGTATTAAGGAGTGATAGATGAATTGATTGCCGTAACGTACGAACGACAATTTTTCATTTATTTTTTAATAACTAAATAGTAAATATGTTCACTTCCTTTTTTAATTGGAAATAAATAATATGAAAACTAAAATAAATTGCATCTTTATATGATAAATTAATATGAAATTAAATATCGTAATTAATATGCATACAAAACGGTTTAATTTAAAGTGAAACGAATTTCAAAAAATAGAGAGGTATCACAAATATTTTAGGATTTATGAAATACACATTCAAACTTTGACTTCGCAGATAATGACATATATTGTATTTATTTCTCGAATATAAAAAATTGTTTGTTGTGGATGAGGATATAAAAATGATTAAAATCTTAAAGAATTTTGTGATGACAAAACTATATATAGGATGTTCCATTAATATTATTGGATTGAATATGAAGATTAATAAAAACCAAAACGAAAATTATATATATGATTAATTTATATATGTAATTAATCATATAAATTAATCCATCCATAAACGAAATTTTTATGGGTGTATAAATCTTTGTGGACGCGGCGTAACACCAACGTGTTTTGTTTAATTTTTTATTATAATACTTTTATAATATAATCAATTAATCAAATATTGTTAATTAGGGTTTTATTTTAATTTTAATTTTAATTTTTATTATTATATTATATGATCACGATAAGATTGTATTCATTTGTATGTTTTAAATTTTTTCAAAATAAAAAATATTATAATGAAATGTTTATATTTTGTTTATATGTTATAATTTTTTTTAATAGGTATCCAATAAACCAATTCATTGTATTGATCAATAATTTTATATTTCTTCATTTCATTTATCATGTCTAATTAATGTCTACTAGGAAAGAACCCGCGCGATGCGCGGAATTTATCAATTTTTATTGTAGAGTTGAAAGTTATAATTTTTTTAATAGGTATCCAATAAACCAATTCAATGTATTGATCAATAATTTTATATTTCTTCATTTCTTTGATTATAAAACTACCAAAAATATATATCCCGCGCAACGCGTGGGTACTATACTAGTAATTGTTTAAAAGTCGGATTTACATGATAGTGGGGTTGCATCTCGATTATTAACTGCACAACTCTCCCACTAAGCTGTAAACATAGTATAAATTATAAAATGACAACCTAGAAGAGAATTGTTTGTGTTTGGAAGAACTATGAGTTCCTCATATGTTTTCAAGTGAAACAGTTCTCGAACAATTGTAAGAGCATTGTCGTTAACTTCAATCAGCTTATTCTTAACTATTAAACGTATTCAGACATTGGAATCAACTAGTTTGAAGTTGTCGTTGCTTTGCACAACTTCAAACCCTGAAACTCTATGACAACTCCCTTTTTAAAAGATGCTCGAAATGATTAAACGAGATTTTACTGATTGATCCGTAGATGGTTGTAAAAAAGAGTTAAGATTATTAGTAAGTCTAAGGATGAAAAAGTTGTGAACCAAATTTGAAATATATAATTTAAAGAGAAATTAAAAATTTTTTCATCAATTAGAAGGAAACCTATCCACATAAATTGATTGTCTTGTTTAGGTTATGTGCTTTTCATACACGAAAAACACGAGCTAGAATCCATTAATTAGATGAACCAACCATTAGATTAGCAAACTTAGTGGAGGCAGTAGATATATTCTCGTTTGGCAGCTGTAACTAAGGCTTTGAAAATAGGTAGAAAGCTAGTTGAAGGGTGCAAAATAGGTAGAATCATGTATAAATTATATTAACTAATTGGTTGATAGGGTTTGTGTGTCTATTGTGTGTAATAAATGACATAATGACCAGTAAAAATTTTTAATCAATGTAACTAATTGTGGAATAATTACTAAGTAGTGGATGATAGTGGTTTAATGCTTATTTGGTTTATCGTTTTCTCTCAATGTTAGGTAAATCAATGTTTTAGAAAATCAATGTGGATTAACATGATGGAATTCACATCTTTGTTTTATATATATAGTGTCATGTATATTGTCTTCTCTATTTGAGAATGATGTGATCATATTTTGTACACCAATAGATTAAAAGTTGTAAGTTTAGCATTTCATGTTTAAATTATTAGATTGGAAGTTAGACATATTTGATTATAATTCCTTATCAATCTCATCGAAAGTAATGGCAAGAGGTGTTCCCTCCGCACCTAAAACCTACAGTCAAATGCATCACACATATGACAATCACACAGAAGTATCCATTCGTTCATAGGCAAACAAGGTAGGAGTATGCTTCTCTGGCAATAAAGGCTTCATATAATCTAGGATAAAACATATATATTTCCTTTAATTGCTATAGATTGCATAGTAATTTCTTGTAAGATAAATGTTTTAACACAAACTATTTATTTTCACTGACACTAATTGACATGTATATTTGTATTGCGCTCACAAATTGTTTCTTTTGATAATTATGAGTTTAAATCCAGATGGATAATTGTATCACCGGTGATACAAGAATTCTAAAATTCACGGTATTTGAGATGTTTGATCCAATATATTTATATTAAAATTGAATGAATAAAACATGAGAATTTTTTTTTTTCATTTTGATTGGATGAGATTAATGTAGTTATATAATTTATTTTTGTATCTTCTTTTTTCCTATAAAATTATCCGGTCATCCATTCATGTGTGTATGTGTATATGTAAACAATGATATGATTTACAAGGAAAAGGAAAAGGCATAAACCAAAATGGTGAAAAGAAATGGATTAAACAATAAAATCTTTGTATTTAAGTCAAGCTCATGGTTCTCAACCGTCCAAATCCAAGGCTAATAAGTAGTGCTCCTTTCGACGAATCTTTCCCACGAATCCCATTTAACATTGTCCTGGTTAGGATAGTTATCAGCATACGAAAGATCACTACGAACAATATTGTCTGTTCCTTTGTTGGGTTATTTTCGTAATGTGTCATTGTTATGTTTGAGTCGAAACTCTGTCCAAGATCCCCTGCAACAATGTTTTCATCTAGCTCAAGATCACATTAAAAGTAATCAATTTCAGTAATATACAGTGATCTTCTTTGCTTCACAAAGATGGAATCGAAATTTCAAATAATGAAATAAACTATTGATCATAGTTCTTTCACTATTGTAGAAATATGGAGTTTACCTAAGGATGCGAAAGAATAAAAAGGAACAAAAATGTTCATATGGTGGAGTAAGCATATGGATTCACCTCTAGACAAAGATACAATGGCTTCGATTTCGTCCGATCAGTTAGATCAGGTTATCACTGACTAATTCGTGGATAAAAAATGGTTGTAAAAGCAAAAGTAATGATTATTCATAACTCTAAGGATAAAAAAAATCGTGAACCAAATTTGAAATATGTAATTTAAAGAGAAAATACAAATTATTAGAATATTAACGTATATTACCTGGAAATATTGAGAAAAGTCACATCCTTAATGGGTATGGATTAACAAAAATAAGTGAAAAGAAGATTTACCCAAAAAGAGAGAACATGATACACCTCGTGCACATCCAAGTGACCCACATAATCCTACATCTCCATTTGGCCATAGGGTTCTGCTTATCTTTTCATCCCTCAAGTGCCAAGCGAGTAGCAATATATCCCATAATCAAACTAGGTCTAAACAACTGCTTTCTGAGCCATGTTCTCCTCTTTGTATAAAGGAAACCCAAATTCTTAAGGTCAAAGGAAAGTGAAAGAATATGCATCATTAGCTATATTTGACTATAAATTGATGTGTGTATACAAATTATTGTTTAGGAAAAATGACCTAATATGTTGGAAAGCTTACCGAGAGCCATGAGGACAACAATCGTAAACATTTTGGTGATAGCAAATGACAAATTAGACATAACGGGTTCCTCTCATAAGATAAAATCTCGAATTCATCAATTGATTTCTTTGAGACTCCTAAAAGATTTGATGTTGGTCCCCAACAAACGAAATAATCATCCTATGTAACACCACGACAAAATCAATCTCTGGAAACAATTCTTCTAAACATGGAGAATATCTATTTCAAGATCATGAAAAAATGAATTCCAAAGAACTATGAAAAATAAATTCTTACCATAAAATTTTCACCATACTCCCAAAAATGAACAAAACCACAATATGGACTCGAACAATACAACCTTTTGATTGCACATACATGATTGTGAATAATAATCATTAGCAAAAATGATCTAGAATTACCTCTCAATCTCGTTGTAGACCTGGGTGTATTGCAGATTGAGTTCGATTCAAATGCTTTTCATCGTAGCTTAATTTGAATCTCACCGAATAATATTGTGCCTAAATCTCACCAAATACTCATTGTGCATGAACCCAACAAACCACCAAGCAGAGATAATATAGAAAAAGCTATAAAAATGATGAGTACTCCATGAATTACAACACCTACAACACCTAATGTTATCCAGGTTAATAACACAATCGTTTCACATCAAATAAAACCAAATCATGTATTCCTTAGGGTTAATAACACAATGGTTTCACATAAACGAATGATTGGACCATCTGCGAAACAACACTTTTATTATGAAACCTAAAGCACAATATTGAAACAAATCCTGTAAAAAGAAATCGAGAAATCAATGAGATAAAAACATTTATATTCAGATTGATTCCAAGATATATCATGGTAGTTGTTTTTGTTACACATACTAAAATCAATGTTGACATCGAATGGATCACCAAAATCAATCTAACTTGTGGGGTTTAAACCTATGAAGCTGAAAATGAATGAAATCAATGGTGTATGCGTGTGTGATCCACATGAAAAAAGGAATCTCCGAAAGAGCGAGAGGGAAGGTAGAAGGGGAGGTCGAGGGTGGCTATACCAGAGATTCAACAACGACTTAAATAGATTTCGAATCAGTAAGTTTGGGGGAGAAAAGGCTGGATTACCTATGATGTCGAGACGAAACGAAATTAACAATGCTTGTGTTTTAGATCCAGAGTGAAAAGACGAACAAATGGTGCCAAGACACATACCTATGCAGAGGCCCATTTCTCCGGGCCAGGCCGTCGTGTCGATTCCGAAGAGAGAAAAGAGGAACAAATGGTGTATGCAGAGTTTATAGATAACAAGACCCATACCCGTGTGGACACCCATTTCTTCGGATTAGGTCGTCGTGTCTGTACTGAAACAGTAGCAGATGTGGCATGAAAACCTATTTCTCTTGGGGTCTGGCATTGACAATCTCATGGGACTATCGATTTGTTTAGTGTATATTCGATATGGGGATGAAACGAAAGACATGACATGGAGAAGTGGCACATTAACGGAAGAAACACCGTCAAATGCAAAATTGGAGACGTTAGATGAAACAAAAAAAAAGCGGTAAAGATTGGCATTGAAAGAGATGACTGATATAGAAGGCTGAGAATAAAAATGCAAGAGAATTCAGAATTTATGTAACTTTTAATATATAGATTTTTATAAAAAAAATTAACACCATCTTAAAAAAATTCAAATCTTAATTTTATTTTTTTCAATGCTAGAATTATTTACACAAAATATTAAAAAAATTGAAATAACCTGAAGGGGGGAGAATATCAGGATACCCTCGTAGGGTTATAACATTTCAAAAATACCCTCGTGAAAATAATTATTAAATAGGATAAAAAAATACTAACGAAAAGATAGATTTATCCTTAATTATTGAACGTGAAAAAACACATGTTCTACAATTTATCGACGTGAAAACTGTCAAACCGTGTCAAAATCAAGAACGACGAACAATTTGTCGACGTAAAACATGTTTCAAAGTTTAGATCAATAAAGAAGAAGTGATTTCGAACTTGAGAGGGACCGATTTGAAGTTGGCAAAAGGAAATGGCTAGAATCAGCAGTAGTAGCAACAACAGTGAAGAAGAGAGCACGAGTCAATCTTCAATAGCTTCAATAAGTGTAAGTAGATCGATTTCTAGGGTTTTGCAGGCTGTCGAGTCGCAAAATGGTTTATTGATTTGAAATGGGTGTGAGTGTTAGTGAGTCCGTTGAGTCGAAAGGGTCGCAGGAGTTGCATGACCATCTTCGACTCAATGAGTCGGTTAAGTCTCAGTGAGTCGATTGGGTCGCAATGGCCGTTTGAGCGTCGCAGGGGGTCCAAGGGTCATTTGAGTAGCATTGGTCGCTTGTGTCATTTATTCGAAAGGGTCATTTGAGTCGCATGGGTCGTTTATATCATTGAGTCGCATGGATCACTTGATATTATGCCTCGTGGGTCACTTGAGTCGCATGGGTCGCTTGAGTCTCAGTGAGTCGGTTGAGTGTCGCAGAGGGTCCAAGGGTCGTTTGAGTCGCATGGGTTGCTTGAGTCTCAATGAGTCGGTTGAGTGTCGCAGAGGGTCCAAGGGTCGTTTGAGTCGCATGGGTCGCATGGGTCAATTGAGTCGCATGGGTCGCTTGAGTCTCAGTGAGTCGGTTGAGTGTCATAGAGAGTCGTTTGAATCGCATGGGTCACAAGTGTCGGTTGAGTCGCATGGGTCGCTTGAGTCAGTGGAAGTATAATGTATTCTTAATTGGTCATTTTGTTGGTGGTGCCAAAGCCGAAGTTTGTGTATGAATTCAAGCACAGGACTGAATGACAAAGATCACCACCAAGTGTTATCCTCATGAGACAATAACGAAGCTGAGAGGAATCTTAGATGAATACGAGTTGCATTACTTCGAGAATGACTCACAATTTAGGCATTTATTCGATTTCCAATGTGACTCCACATTGACGAAGGTTCAAATGTATATCCTACAAAATCACTCTATGATTGTACAAGAAAAGAAGGAGTTGAGGTTTGTCTTAAATGGTGTTCCCATCCGGTACTCTATAGTGGAGCGCACACTAATTTTCGGATTGAAATGCGGACCATATCCCAAAGGATGGGAGTCCAAAAGGGGTGATACATTCAGGGTGAAGAATTTCGGCCGTGGAAAGGTGACCCCCGCACAAGTCATTGAAAAGCTTGTGGAGGTGAAGAATCCCAATGACCGGACGAGATTGGTAACTTTGATGTTGTTGGCGCAAGTTATGCCTCACAAGCCTTCAACAGATAACTTTATCATCCATGATCTCATTGACATGGTCGATGATTTAGATTTTTGTGAAGGCTTTCCATGGGGACGTTACACATTCGAGAAGATTGTGGAGAGTTACCGCAAGCACGTTAGCGGGGAATCACCGAAACCAAAATGGTATTGTGGCGGTTTCATGATCCCACTAATGGTAAGTTGTATATATTATTCGAATAACTTGAATGTTTTCGTACTTTTTACATTCTTGTCATTTTGTTTTAATGTTTCAGTTACTTCCATTCGAAACCATCCTTAGTTTGGGCGGAAAGGGATGGTATTGATGTTATGGATGTGGATCCATCATGCCTAAGAATGTGCAAGAAGATGGTTAAATCCAGTATTAACTTGAAGTATGTAAATGTGATAAGGCTAATCGAAGATTCTAAGGTAACAATTACACAAGGGTCACAAGGTTAACAATTACACAGAGGGTAATAATGGTTTTTTTTTCCAAGATATTTGAAGTATTCTTCTTGCTGAACACGAAGAGGAAGCTTTACTTTTTGATTTGGAGGATTACGAGGGATGACACGATCTCGATGTTCAGATATGGATGCAACATCTTCGTATAAATCCGATGTGTATTTGTTGGGAGGAGATCCGTAAGCAAGAACTATTGACGCGAAAACAGCTCTTGGTGATCAAAAGAATGGGAAAGGAAAATGGACTTAGAGGAAGAAGAGCGTGAGTGAAAAAATAATAGATGTTGAAGATGACGAAGACGAAGGAAGCGTAGGTGTTGCTGAAGCTGAAGCTAAAAGAGAAAGTGAGGATGAAGCTGAAAGAGAAGGTAATGATGCAGTTGCAGCTGAAGAAGAAGAAATTGCAGTCCCTCTGACATTGGAGAAGAAACCAAAAGAGGAAATAAAGAAGTTGGAGAAAAGAATCATCAGCGCCGTAAGAGTCCTTCTAAGGGATGTCGGGTTTCATTTGCCTAATCCAAAATCAAAAGCGGTAAATCCCAAAGGTGCTGAAAAGCCAAAATCAAAATCTTCCGAGAAAGATGCGAGCACTGCAAACCAATCTTCCGGCACTGTTAGAGATGATGATTTTGAATTCCTTCGACGTCCATATCTAGTGTCAACACAAGATCCAAGCGAAGAGCCGACTGAATCAGAGGCTAAAAATCACTCTAGAGATTCCTCAGAAGAGGATTTGGAAAGCATTTCGAGATTAGTTGAAAACCATATTTCCGGAGGGGTTACTGTAGTCGTTGCAGTAGATGAAGTTCCACCAAGTAAGTAATATTTAGTGAAAAATTTCATTTGATTCAATTTCCATCAAGAGTCGGCATGGGTCGCAAGAGTCGCACGGGTCGAAAGAGCCGCATAAGTCACACAGTCGTATAAGTCGTAGGGTCGCATAAGTCGCTAGAGTCGTATGGGTCCCATGGGTTGCACGGGTTGCATCAAGTAACGAACGATGAGTCTACTGAATAAAGTAATTTTTTGCAGATGCTCTGGTGGATACTGTCGATGAATTCGTCGACGAAGAGGACCATGCTAAGGACGTTCCTATGGAGTATACTCTAATGCGTCATGTGGACGTCCCCGCTGAGAAGGTTCCGGCCAAAGATACTCCAGCGGATCCTGTCCAATACGTCCCCGAAGAAAAACTTCCTACCGAGGATACTACAGTGGATCTTGTCGAAGAGGTTGTCGCTAAGGAGGTTCCTTCCGAGGATACTACAGTGGTTCCTATCGAAGAGGTCTACGCTAAAGGTAAGGAGGTTTCATTCCAAGGATACTCTAGTGGATCTTGTCGAAGAGGTCGCCGCTAAGGAGGTTTCTTTCGAGGATACTTCAGTGCCTCCTATCGAAGAGGTCCACTCTAAGGATAAGGAGATTCCTTCTGAGGATACTCCAGCGGATCCTGTCGAAGAAGGGGGAACTCCAAAACATAGTGTCATTGATGACGAAGTACTACCAAGTAAGTACGGTTTTTTTAGTCACAAAGGTCGCATTGGTCGTAAGGGTCGAATGGGTCACAAAAGGTCGCATTGGTTACCATAAGTTTAATGAAGTAAATTTTTTGAAGGGATGGACCTTTATCAAATGAGTCTGAACCATATGTTGAATCTCCATCGTTACCTAAACGAGTTTTAAGACCACGGAAAGCATATGTTGAACTTTCGCCGATGAAAAGAGCAAGAACAGTGCGAGGGAGAGGGCGAGGGTCAGAGTTTTGGGAGACCATATTAAAGCCGAACGTATAGCTTGAAGATGATGTAAGTTTTTCTAAACCTGAAGTCACAGAGGTCATTTTGTGTCATATGTATTAATGTGTGTTAAATTTTTTTTTTTTTTGCAGCAATTTGATGAGGTGTTGTTGATGTTGTATTGTCATATAAATATATTCCCTAGGATATATAAGAAACTTTACGTTTGTCTTGTTGCTTTTATGCAGACGCTCGCGTTGTGGATGTACGAGGATATGGACACTTTGCCGGAATATCTTAGTCATTGTTTGCATGGCTAGTATCCATTCAGAAGTAAGAAACCAATGAGTTATTATGAAGGCTTTATCGCGATTCTAAACATTTTATCGCTCACAAGTCAATATGTAGGATGTCATTGGGTAGCCATCACAGCGGATTTCGTGACCCGATGCATCACAGTATCAAGGAAACACATAAAGATCTGGCGATTTAGAAGTTAAGAAAAGTTGTCCCCAAGATGCTCTTTCTCGGAGGGTTCGATTCTTCGGCTTCTGGGAAGATGAATGCAAGTATGAGTATTATAAAGGTCTGTCACAGAACAAAAGCGTGAATGACTGTGGTGTTTACTCCTACAAATTCGTAGAAGCCTCGGTATTTATAAGAAGCCAAGTTTTTCAATACATATGCGACGACCAAGTTCCTTCCATGCGTGACAAGATGGCGGCTGATATATTTAGTAATGGAAAATGTATCCCTCCACCCCGAGACTAACTTGATATTTTGGTACATTTTTTTTGTTGGTCCATTGTTATTTTTTAAATATTTGGTACATTGTTATTTTTTTAAAAAATCTTCATAAGGGACGCAGGGGTAAAGGGTTGAACGAGTAAAGTGGGTCGCACGGTAAAAGTCGAATGAGTAAAAGGGTTGCAGTGGTAAAAGGGTCGTAGGGTCAAGGGTCGAACGAGTAAATGGGGTGCAAAGGTACAAGGGTCGCAGACCCTCGGACCCCTGCGACCCATTTACCCGTTCGACCCTTCACCCTACGACCATTGTCCCTCTGCGACCCGTGTACCTCTACATCCCTTGTCCCTGTATGACCATTGTACCTCTACGTCCCTTTGTCCCTGTGCGACCATTGGACCCTTGTCCCTCAGTTTGAGATCACTTACCAATGCATCGAAGGCCAAATTTGAATAAGTGACTGGTACCGTGAAAATCTTGTGAGCAGGAGTGGTCTTGGTGACGAAAAAGACCATGTCACCTTCGTGTTGGAAAAGTAAGCAATCCCGAATACATAAGTTTAGACCGTTGGAGAAATCTTTCCACCCATCAGTGAATCTAGAACCATCCAACGTGACTTCCCATGTTCTGTTAGACACATTCGTTTTAAGCGTTGTCGTATTGTTGTCCCTCGTTCTCCCATAAATATACTCATCGAAGAAGATCTTCGGGATGTCCTATAACAAAAAACGAACAACATAGTCAAATATGTACATTCTCTACATGTAACATACCGACAAAGAGACAGATGAATAAGATTACGATGTAGTTCTCCAGATAGTGCGGAAAAATCTCTCTGAAGAAATGAGAGAAATGTGGCATTTTCGGAAAAAAATTGATAGAAGATGAAGAGAGTTAGAGAGAGATTGTGTCGTTATTTAAACAAAGGAAACGATTGGAATTCGAAAATACATGATCCTGACATCGAATTGCCATCAGATGGAGTCGAAAAGACATGATCAAACAGTTATGTTTTTTCAAATTTTGGTGAAAAGTTCGGCAGAATTTTTGGTGAAAATGATAAAATGTCAAAAACCAATCAAAATTGAGGGTGGCATGGTCGCATATATGGATCAATAAAATGGGTCGCATAAATTGAGGGTCGCATGGGTCGCATATATGCGAACTCGACGAATTTACGAATTTATAATGATAAAATGTAAAAAACCAATCAAAGCAATAAATTTCCAACCTCAAAATAATTAATGCCAATTGAGGATCGTATGGGTCGTATAGGTCGCATGGTCGCATATAGTGATCAATAGATGCGAACTCGACGAATTTACGAGTTTATAATGATATGTCAAAAACCAATCAAAATAATACATTTAAAACGTCGAACTAATTAATGCCAATTCAGGATCGCATGGGTTGCATGGCCGCATATATTGATCAACAGATACGAACTCGACGAATTTACGAGTTTAAAATGATAAAAAATGATCAAAATAATATATTTACAACGTCACTCAATGGTTAAAACAGATAATGACTCATGTGTCCCTAGTTGAGTTGTGTATAACAATGCTTGTGTTTCAAAAGTAATAGTGGTGTTTTAAGAACTCGTCGGATGAGTTTGAGAAAATTTTAAAAAATGAATCTAACATTTTGTTCAAATGTCGATATTATTTATATTATTGTCTATATTGATTCTAAATTAGACATATACAACTGAAATATATTGATAATGGCATATTGATATTAGCATGGGTCGTATGGTGGCATATATTAATCAATAGATGCGAACTCGACAAATTTACGGGTTAATAATGGTAAAATGTCAAAAACCAATCAAAACAATACATTTACTACGTCAAACTAATTAATTCCAATTGAGGGTTGCATGGACCCCTTGGTCGCATATATTGATAAATAGATGTGAACTTGACGAATTTACGGGTTTATAATGATAAAATGACAAAAATCAATCAAAACAATACATTTACAACGTCAAACTAATTAAAACCAATTGAGGGTCGCATGGTTCGCAAGGGTCGATCAAAGATTCTAAATCAAAACAATACATTTACAACGTCAATCAAAGACTATGCACGCATTCTATTTTCACTTGAAAGATAGGTCATTAGCCGAGAGTTTTCTCCTGCCATGTACTCCATCTTTCAGTCTTCTGTTTTTCTTGTTTGGTATTGTAGTGCAGAGTTATCTCCTGCCATGTACTTCGTTTTCTAGTCTCATTTCAAGAGTGACCCAAGATCGTCACCTAGGTCACCCCCGTAACTCGTCAGTGATTGCATAGACACCGAGTCCACCGATTACCAAAACCTTGAATAACACATAGACAACACGATGCCCTGCGTCGAATAGGTCACCTGCGTCATGTAGGTCAAAAAGGTCAAAAATATTTTTCATAGAAATTAGGGTTAGATACGCATACTAAGAGAAGAGACATAGACGTTAACTTATAGACATGGGTTGGAAGGGTCACATGGGTCGGAAGGGTCATATGGGTCAGAAGACAGGAGTCTGACAACAAAACGACAAGTCACATGGGTCGAAAGATAGAAGTCTGACTGCAAAACATCAAGTCATATGGGCCGGAAGGGTCATATGGGTCGGAAGACAGGAGTCTGACAGCACAACGACAAGTCGTATTAGTCGCATGAGTCGCACATGGGTCATATGTGGTCGCATGGATCGGTTGAGTCGTACAAGGGGTCATATTGATTCGTATGAGTCGAATGGGGTCTCGTTTCTTGATTCTAATTTAATCCAATTAAGGGTTGCATGAGGTCACATGGGTCGCATGAGGTCGCATGGGTTCGCATGAGCCGCATGAGTCACACATGGGTCATATGTGGTCGCATGAGGTCGTATGGATCTGCTGAGTCGCACAAGGGGTAATATTGAGTCGCATGAGTCGGATGGGGTCCGTAAACTTGATTCTAATTTAATCCCATTGAGGGTCGCACAAGGGGTCATATTGGGTCGCATGAGTCAGGTGGTTTTCCGTTTAAACTTGATTATAATTTAATCTGATTGAGGAACACACAAGGGGTCATATTGGGTCGCATGAGTTGGATTGTTTTCCGTTTAAACTTGATTCTATTGAGGGTCGACAATTTTATGGATTTCATGTAATTAAAAACAATAGATGCAAAATAAGACATTTTCAACGTTAAAATATTGATTACATAAGGTCACAAAGATTACAAAGGTCACAAAAGTTACAAAGGTTACAAAAAAAGTTACATAAGGTTACATAAAGTCAGAAAAAATACAAAAAAATCTGAAAACCCATTTAAGAAAAAAAGGAAAGAAAAATGTTACATAAGGTCTCAAAGGTCACAAAGTAAAAAGAGTCGTGTGTGACCTTAGATAGCGCGGATACAGCATGATGTCTGAGTACATCGATTACCAAGACCTTATGTAATGCAGATACCGCACAATGTCCTCCATCCACGTTGTAAGTACTTGTTGTATCTGCATAGAGACCGAGTCCGACGATTACCATGACCTTGAGTAACAGATAGACAATACGATGCCATGCGTCCACCATGGGACCTTCAGGACGATAGTCATAAAGGTCACAAAGGTAACAAATATTTTTCAACGAATTTTTTAGAGGTACAAGATTCGCAGAGGGGTACAAGGCTCGCTAAGATGCAAGGTCGTAGAGGGATACAATGGTGGCAGAGGTGCAAGGGTCGCAAAGGTGTACAAGGGTCGCAGAGGTCACAACGGTCACAAAAGTCAAAAAATTCATTTTTGTACCTAGCCTTCAAATCATTCAATAGCCCTTCAAATTCATTCATTGTGTATGTTACTGCACATATGAAGAACATTTTCGCCACAGTATCACCCTTTGAAGTCTTTCTACCATGCCCTTTATTGACGTAGCTCTTTATATTTTGCGATATATGATGCATACAAAAACCATGATCAACCTTTTTATACACTTGTTTGACTGCTTTGATCAAGCTTTTATGGCGATCAGATATCACAACGACATCGCGTCTGTCCGGTATCACCTCTTTCAACCTTGACATAAACCGCATCCATGATTCGTCCTTCTTTCTGTCGACTATTCCCCATGCAATAGGATATTGGTGATGTTCACCATCTTGCACGGTCGCCACAATCAATGATCCCTTGTACACTCCTATCAGAAATGTTGCATCCACAGCAACCACTTTACATATATATTTCCATCCTCTCATAGCCGCTCCGACGGCCATAAAAAGTATTAGAAGCTTTTTCCATCACTCTCGAGTTGAAGATTTGTGACAGATCTGGGATTTCTTTCTGTAAACATGTGCGACCACCCTGGAAACCTCCTATAATGTTCAAAGTCATCACCACGAATCTCCTTTTATGCACCGTATTTGCCTCTTAATGCCATCAAATACGATACATTGGCACCATACTTTTTTTTACACGAGCCATCAATTCTTTTGCTGGAGGTGTTTTATAATTCTCGGTATATTCCTCATTCAAATAATCCTTAACTAATTGTGATGTACCCTTTGTAGTTTTGGTCCATTTAGATACATGTGAACAGTTATGAATGGGATGGTATGTTCTCACACTAAACCGTTTGGAATTCGGGATTGCTGACACGCGTAATTTCCATTTACAACCACTTCCGGCAAACTTGCATCGTACTTCCCACAGCTTCGAATCAGATTTCAATGTTGTATATCTAAATGAAGTTTCAGTTGAACCCTTCCTTACAAATGTCTATACATCCTTCTTGCTATCACACTCTTGCCCAATTTGAAGATGCAATCCATCTTCGAACTCGAAGATATTATTTTCGATGTATGCCTTCTCGTGAACTGCCTTTTCCAAGTTGTTCTCACCATCACCAAATTTATGCTTTGTTGGCACATCAGAATCAACTTTATTACTACCACAAACAACTTCATCAACTACCACATTCATGGTACACCCACCATCTTCTCTTAACCTACTTGTATGTTCACTATTAGAATTATCCGAATCCGAAATATTTATTGTTTCCGTCGGATTACTCCCAACTCTACTTTTGTTATGTGGATCTACAATAACACAGTCATTAAAATTTACAACACATCCATCCTCACCTTCTTTAGCAATGCTTCCAAAAGCAGGAATTATAGGCTCAATTTTTCTCTCAATTTCGATTTGATACTTCAGACTTGTCGATTCTATCTCCACATACAGCAGTGGTCGAATTTCTCTTGTGCGATCGAAAAAATAACAAATAAGATACTTGTCATTCATTATATAAGTCGGCTTCCTATTTTCACAAATATTGAGCAAATAGTTTAACTTCAACTTCTTTGTATTATTTCTCAATTTCATCTCTGCGCATAACTCATCAATCAGTTGCTGGTATGTCAGACTAACAAGAGAACAATAGAAAAATACTTTCTGGTTTTCCTGAACTCTACCAATCCATTCAGATTCTCCATTTGGATTTTTTTCCAATTTACCATCATACAAAAAATAAATCAGTGTGATTTTTCATCCACCGAATCCATTACACATGTAACAAAAACATAAAAAGGGGGTAAATTCTATGACCCACTGCGATCGTGCGGTTCGATGAGACTATGTGACCCAGTGCGACCCTTGTACCCCCTGCGACCCTTGTACCCCTACGACCCTTTGACCCCTCTGTGACCCTTGTACCCCTGCGACCCTTTGACCTCTCTGTGACATTTGTACCCCTTTGCGACCCTTTAACCTCTGCAATCATTGTGCCTCTGCGACTTTGTACCTTTGCGATTCTTGTACCCCTGCGACCCTTTGACCCCTCCGACCCTTTGACCCCTTTGTGATCCCTTTACCTCTGCGACCCTTGTACCCCTGCGACCCTTAGACCCCTGCGACCCTTTGACCTTTGATCCCTTTGACCCCTCGATGAGATTCGATGACCCAGTGCGACCGTGCGACTCTGTGACCGAGTGCAACAGTGCGACTCTGTAATCCAGTCACTCATTGCGATCATTTGACATTTCAATAAATATGACTCGTTTTCAATAAACAAGTCTTATATTGACCCAGTGCAACCGTGCGACTACATTAATAATAAAAGACTCGTTTTCATAACTCACAAAAGAAACAAGAAAAACACAAGAGAAACACAAAAAACTCACTATACATATCTGGTTTTTCTGCGGAACGTACTTAATTGCAAGTTTCTTTGTTGACAACAAACAATTTGAACCTATTTGGCAGCGAATCTGATGTCAATTTCAAGTTTCTCTCGCCGAATCTGTTGTGGTGTGGGAGAACAGTAATTTTCGCGCTATAGGAGAGAGAGAGAAATCGATGTGCTATAGGAGAGAGAGAGAAATTGTCGACTGATTAAATGATAAAAATAATATGGAATTATAAATATTTTAAGGGTAGATTTAAAATTAAAATTATTTTTGAAAGAAATGTATTTTTGAAATATTTTAATTTACAAAGGTATTTTTTTGAAGTTCGTCACATGAAGGACGTCAAATTTATGTTTCAATTATCTTCGTCATTATTGCAATGAGGTCCGACACAAAAATGTCATTATTTTCATCATTATTCCTAATAATATACGTTATATTTGTTCTTTTTTAATAACTTGTCGTACAGCTCAAGCTATCTCCCTCCTTTGGTACCATTGTCTACGTCATACGCAATCAACTCATTTTATACTTACGAAACTATCTGTAAACATTTAAAATTTCGTTTTCGCGTCTAAAATAATATAAATTTATTTAACAGAGGAATTATTGTCCTCCGATATAATAACACTCGATTTTCTTTAATTTGCTTTAATATGGTATTTCCTATTTTCGGGCTTCCACTTTAAATAATGTAATACTAGTGGGCGAATGATCTGCAGTTGACCAATAGTTAATATAAATTAGATGAAATAGTCAAAATTGATGTAGAATTCTACCGCTGACTTTGATATGACAATAAATAATAATGACAATATAATATGTGTTTTTAATGTGTTTATTCATATTTGTTGTTTTAGTAGATATATAAAGTTTGGTTTTTGTTTGGGAGTGCTAACTTAGTTGAAATCAGTTATAATACAGGGATTATAATAATTCTAAATACCATTTCTTATAGACTTTTTTTTAATCATTAAATAATCAAGTGGGATCAAAATTGTTTTGATGGAGTTGTAAAATGACCTTGATCCATCCCACGGCCAACTCGCTAAGTTGCGGAACATATATTTTTTCGATTCATTTAAAAATCAGTTAGGGTTTTAGAGTGGATTAGGGTTTAGTTGGAAAGAATTCGTGCGCTGAAAATTTTATGTAAAATTTATAATTTTTATAGATTATATATGGTTGTCTATATATTATATAAAATATGTATTAATATATAGTTATTTTTTATTACACAAAATATGTATTAATATAAATATATGTATTTTTATTTATGTATTTATTTTTAAGGGGCAGAATATTAGATATATCCTCATAAGGCTAAACCGCTTAAAAAATACCATTTTCTAAAATAATTATTAAATCGGAAAAAAACTGAAGAAAAGACAAATTTTCCATTAATGTTCGAACGTGAAAAAATCCACGTTCTGCAGTTTTTCGACGTGAAAAACTGTCAAAAGCAAGAAAACCGAACAGTTTTTCGATGTGAAACCTGTTTAAAAGTTTATAGCAAGAAAGAATAAGTGATGTCGAATTTGAGAGGGATCGATTTGAAGTGGCAAGAAGGAAAATGGCTAGAATAAGCAGCAACAATGAAGAAGAGAGCACGAGTCAATCTTCAGTGGCGTCAATAAGTGTAAGTAGATCGATTTCTAGGGTTTTGCAAGCTTTTTAGTCACAAAATGGTTTATTGATTTGAAATGGGTGAGTGTTAGTGAGTCGATCGAGTCGCAAGGGTCGCAAGAGTTGCATGACCATCTTCGACTCAGTGAGTCGGTTGAGTCGAAA
>CM071866.1:40470151-40482932 GCA_036759665.1 Gynandropsis gynandra
TCCAAAGATACTAATTGTGAACTCGCAGGTTTCAGTGATGCTAATTTGGGAGGAAATGCAGACGATCGGAAAAGTACTTCTGGAGGATGTTTCTTTCTCGGAAACAATTTAGTTTCATGGCACAACAAAAAGCAAAATTCGACATCTCTTTCTACTGCTGAGGCGACAATACTAGTGCAATAGACATTTCTAAAAATCTTGTCCAGCATTCTAGAACGAAACATATAGAAATACGACATCATTTTCTGAGAGAAAAAGTTGAGCAGAAACAAATGAAAGTTGAATATGTGCCTACGGAACGTCAGCTCGCGGATATTTTTACAAAACCTCTGGATTTAAATCGGTTTATTTCTCTGAGAAAATCACTTGTTGTTTGTGAGCTTTGATCGTTTCTTGCATACTATATTGGTGAAATTGTGTTTTTGAAGTGTTTGATGATCTTACGAAGAAGAGGAAAATTACTGTCATGTCTGCTTGATTTAAGTACACTTAAATGATCCTTGTTCTATGTCTGAACACTGTTTCTATTTCTGAATGCTTCAGTTTTTTTTATTGCACTTAAAACTCTACTTACTCCTCTGATAATTTTTTGTGCATTTATATGCACAAATAAGATGTGTTTGTCATGAGTATATGCTCGAGTCTAAGTGGGAGATATTCAGTTTCAGTGATAACATCCTATGACACAAAGCCAAAACTCGTGCTGAAATACTCCTCTATGTGTACATAAGAGTATACCTAAATAAAGGTAGTCAAGGAGCTTGTTATATGAACAAAAGGATATGTAAACAACGTCCTAGAAGCTGTAAATGAGTGGTTTGAACAATAAAAAATAAACAAAAGGAGAAAAAAAGGAAATACAATAGAACATATTGTTTTAAGTGGAGAACAAATTTCAGTAAGTGTACTTAAACAATCAATCGTTTACAGTCTTTGACTAATTCTTAACGATCTGATTCTACTTTGATTCCATTCATCATGTTTTATGTCAAGTTGTTCACATTGATCTGACGAGTTATAACTGCACTTGAGTGTTTTTTCTCTTTCAAATTGACCGGCAGTTTTTTTTTTTAAATGTGATGGGATGTTTTTGTGGGCTAATGTGAGTGATGCAGTAAATTCAAAATTTTTCAAAATCCCTGAAATTTCTCTATAACTACACTTAACTCCTTTTAAACCGCTTCATTTCACATAGTGCGCTCATCTCAGAAACCCTAACCCATCTCGCTCGAGAAAAAGAGTGGTAGTCTTTCCTTTTGCAGATCATTCGTTCAAACAGAAATGCAGACTCGAAACACCAATTTCGGTCTAAGTGCAGATGACACTCTCATGGTTGACGATCAGGAGGTCCGAATGGGAGATTTGGTCTTCACCCGAAACCCTTCTCGTGTCAATGGACGTCGTTACAAGGTGATGGCTAAAAAATTCTTTGCACCTAACAAACGTGAGAATATGAGGCCAGGCGCATCCTTTATGGTCCATCTTCATACATATCCTGATAGCGACATCAGGGTCCTTTCTGCTTCGACCCCACAGACTGACCCACATACCCACTCCACAGAACCAAGAGATACATCAATTCAACCACGAGATACCTGTCCTACCTCGGTTCCCTCACCGAATGATGATCCATCCACCATTCCATCATCACCGGAGTCTGAGAGACCTGTCCCGGTATCTGGTGCACGACCTTCTACGTCTTCACGACGAGGTACCCCTCTCTCTATTTCAAAAGCCTATTCTCACAAAATGTACAAAAAATCCTATCTGAGTAGGCTTAGGACCCTTAAGGAAAGGGAGATTTTCTCTGAGAAAGGACTTAGCGTACACCAATTCCAGCATTTACCTGTGTGGGACTTACTGGTAAACAGGAAGTTGACAAACACAGTCACCACGGTGACTCCTGTGTGTAAGGAACTGATCTATGAGTTTTATGCGAATCTCACCCCTGAAATTGAAGATTCAGGCTCTGCTCTATTTGGTACCACGTATGTTCATGGTCGTGTATTCAAGTTTAGTGCAGAGGTTATAAACGAGTTTCTGGGATTCCACATATTCCGGTTAACATCATGGTCAGGGCAGATTCTGAAATCAAAACTTCAATGGGAGTACGCGCTGTTGAATAAAATTTCACGCACGAATTGGGTACCGAACAAGAAATCTGATGCGATAAGACATGATATAGCAGTTTTTCTCTAATGCTTGAAGAATGATATTCCCATCAATTTTGGGAAAGTATTTTTGGACTTAATTGTTGGATTAGGGTTATCTAACTCTACAAAGTTCATTCTTCCATTTCCTTGTCTGATTCAGAACATTTTGGTTCAACAAGCGTCTGATATAGTTGAAAAAATATGAGGTTCGAGAGAATACTCCGCCCTGGATTATCTTGGAAAAGTGCTATATGGCGAAGATGCCATCTGCTTCGACAGCTGGGACTTCCAAGAACAGTGTAGTTCAGGAGCTCACTGAACTGCGGCGAACCTTAAGTGCAACACTCAGTGCAATGCTCCGCACCATTGATGGCCTGATCTTGCGCTCTCAGAGTAATCAAGTGCACTTATATTAGTATGTGATTTGATTTTTCTTATATTGTGACTAATCTGGTTTGAAATCTTATCACATAAACAGGGGGAGAAATGCAGGGTGACGAGGAAGAGGTGGATGAAGAGATTGAAGAGATTCGGGAGGAATCTTCTTCAAAGAGGAGCAAAGGAAAAAGGAAGAGGAACTGATGTGTTCTCACATGTTCTTCTTTTTATTTTAAGTGCATTTAAAGACAATTGCTTAAGTGTACTTAATGATTACTTTTCTATGCTTGAACTTTAAATGGTCTGAACTTAGGTTGTTAAATTTCGTATTGTGACTGTTCTGTGCTTGGATGATTTTTATTGCATTATTTTGAATTCTGTGTGATTGACTAATATATGTTTTTGTGATAAGAATTCAAAGGGGGAGATTGTGAATGCAGTAAAAATAGGATCAGAGTTTATAATTGTTGTTTCAGGAAGTTGAGACAATTTAGGAAGCTTGAATTCAAATTGAGGAGGACTAGAGTGAGTCAACGAGAAGACTAAGGAGAAGAAGGAGGAGTCAAAGTGAATCGAGCGGATTCAAAGCTGAAGAGAGTTCAGAATGACGACGCGGCGGAAGAACCGTGAGTGGTTGCTGAGCTGAGAGCAAGGCAGATAAGTTGACCTGGAATCAAAAAACAAGGTTAACGAATCTGAAGAGTATCATCGGAGTACACAAAACAGAGAAAGAAAGAGTTCTTAGGTTTTAGGTGTACTTAATTGGATACTGTACTGAGCAAGGAAACAGTTGAGGTTGTATTTACGTCTAACTCAGGCGGAGTTATCCGTGGAGGTCTTTAGTACATTGTATATACTGGCAAGTGTACTTAAAGATTGACAAGTAAATAAACGAATATTGTTTGATATTTGCTGATCTCTTTGGTTATTGATTTAACTGTCATCTTCTACAAGTTTTCACTTTCGATTTTTCGCTAGCAGCTTTAAGGCCCGTGAGTTGTGGTGGTGCTTGCATCAGATGGGTGGAGAAATTTTTGTCAAGAAAATGGACTGAACGTGGATTGTTCCTTCATAGTAAAAAAGTTCTCCATTCCAGGAGATCATGTGCTTCGATTTATCAGCAACATATTTTGATTTGAGTTGTATTTTGATTTCTTTGAAGCTCCTTTTAACTTGAACTTAATTTGATCTTGTAGATTTACTATTATTCAATTGTTAGTGTTGTTGTTAGTATCGTTGTTTTTGTGGATTTATTATTATTATAACAAGGGTAGCAGATGGACAAGGGTCGAAAAGGGGATAAGGATCGCACGGGTCCAAGGGTCACGAGGGACAAGGGTCGCACGGGTCCAAGGGTCGCGAGGGATAGGGGTCGCAAGGGTCCAAGGGTCGCGAGGGACACGGGTCGCACGAGTCCAAGGGTCGCGAGGGACAAGGGTCGCACGGGTCCAAGGGTCGCGAGGGACAGAGGTCACACGGATCTAAGGATTGCGAGGGACAAGGGTTGCATGGGTCCAAGGGTCGCGAATGTACAAGGCTCGTAGATATTTGAGTCAATTATTTGTAAATAACTTGATAAATTATTAATTTCAAAATTTTATTCATATTATTTGTAAATAATTATATTTGTAAATAATAAATTATTTTTACTACTGTTTGGTTGGATTTAGTATTATTGTAACAAGAGTCGCAGAGAACAAAGGTCGTAGGGGTCCAAGGATCGCAGAGGGACAATGGTCGAAAGGGTCCAAGGATCGAATAGGTACAAGGGTCGCAGGGGTCCTAGGGTCGAAGAGGTCCCTCTGTGACACTTGTACCTCTGCGACCCTTTTACCTCTTCGATCCTTGGACCCCTACGACCCTTTTACCCTATTCGACCCTTGGACCCCTGCGATCATATCCTAAACCCTGCGACCCTTATACCCCTACGACCTTTTGACCCCTTTACCCCTGCGACCCTTGGACCCCTAAGACTCTGTGACCCAGTGCAACAGTTTTTCTGTGGAACCTGCTTAATTGCAAACTTTTTTGTTGACAACAAATGATTTCAACCTATTGGCAGCGAATCTGATACTGATTTCAAGCTATTCTCGCGGAATCTGTCGTGATGTGGGAGAACAGTTATTTTTGCGTCACAGTAGAGAGAGAAATCGAGGTGTTTCTGGAGGAGAGAGAAAAATTGTCGACAAAGATAATATGGGATTATCAATATTTTAAGGGTAGATTTGAAGTTGAAACTTTTTTTTCAGGATATTTTTGAAACACTTTAGCCTTACAAAAATATTTTTGAAGTTAACTTTTTAAGGCGATGCAATTGTTATTAACAAGCAAAATTAGTGGCAATTTTACTATATTTCAATTTAGTATTTGATTTTGTATTTAAATTTTAACGATTTTTGTTTTACTATTATAACATAATTATGTGTTATATTTTTTATATTTTTCAAATAATATGTTATAACTCGTAAATTAATTTTTTTTTTCACGAATTGACGTAATTGAAATTTTGCAATTAATTTTTAACGAGTTCACAACGAATTGAGTTGGAGGATCCGAATCAACCGGTTTGGCGTGTCTTACACGTGCAACAACACAATTGTCGGATAATAGAAGAAAAAAAATGCTTGAATATCGGTCGTCAGTAACGTGGACATCACAGTCTATAAAGGATGATATTATAATGTTTGGAAAATCAATTGGAAAATTCTATATATTGAAATATTGTACGTATAAAGACATATTACACATTCTACATCTATCATTAGGAGCAATAAAAATCCAGCAACAATTCTCGATTAGGTTATTCAGTGCTGGTTTGCTTTCTTCTCTAGTTTTAAAAATATATTTAAAATTGTTTTCAATATTTAAAGATAGGGGTGGATGAATAACAATACACGTAAATAAATATCCGAATAAGTTTAAATAATACAAATATAAAAACATATATAATAAATAAAACAAAAACATCAAATTTTTGTATATTAACATTTATGCATTGCCAATTCATTTTAAATTATAGAACAAATTGCTAGATTATCAAATCAAATATTAAATATATTAAAATAAAATCATATAAAAATTATGTATTTATTGAATTGTTTTTTATTATATCTTACTATGTCTTTATAATATTATCCAACATTTCTAGATTATGAATCCAATTTAATATATTTGATATTTTATTCTCCAACCATAAATATTTTGTATATTTATCTATATATTTATAAAATGAGTATTAAAATAAGATTGCAAATGTTTGTTATCCTTAAAATTATCCTTATTTAAACACGAAACTAATACAATTAGATATTTTAAAAAATATGTATTTAAGTAAATTATAAAAGAATCTTCAATTCTTATCTATTATGTATTAAGTAAATTAATTTTAATTGTGCAGTAACACATATGAAAGCCTCAATAATTAATATAAAACTAATATAATAACAGATGATATGTATGAAACAGCCAATATATGAAGAGTACTTTCTCTCTCCTCTCTGTGTTATCTTTGTGATTTTATATTTAAAAAAGTAAAAAGAAAAGAGAAAAAATAAACAAAGAGCTTCTTCTTCAGTTTCTACATTCCTCAAATTCTCTCTTTTTGTCTCCGACCGAAAATCACATCTCTTCTTCTTCTTCTCAAAACAGAGGAAGAACAGAACTCTGTCTGAATCCACAGACCAAAGGTATTCTTCTACAAGTTTTGTTTTTTTTCTGTTTTATTGTTGAAGAGAGAGAGAGAGAATGTGTGAATTAGTCAGAAGAAAATTTCTCTTTTTTAAAAAAAATTGAAATATATATTTTGACCCGTGAGACTATTTTTTCGTGAAATCGTAAAAGGACGTTTTTTTTTTCAGATCAGATAAATCGTATTCGCTTGTCATTGCTCTTCTGTTACTGTTCCATCGCCATCTCTCTCTCTCTCTCTCTCTTACTGAATCCGGCGTAGAAGATGGAGAAGGAGAGGAATGGAGAGGGAAACCCGAACCCGGATCAAGAAAACGGGTTCGGGTATACAAAACCCGATAAACCAGACGGGTTTGTGATGATCGATGTCGAAAGCTTCGCTCCTGTTGTTCTCCATAAAGACCTACCATCCTCAAATTCCAGATTTACTGTAAGCCTGTCTTCTATTTTCTCTGTATATATTTATAATTAAAAAAATCATAATTTTCATGAATCCAAAAGATATCATATAATCACTACTTTTGTAAAGCAACATTAAATTATCTGAATCATAAAAATCTCAACTTTTCACATAAATTAAGGTTTTGAACTTCAAAAATAATTCTTTTATTTTTTTAATTTTTTCTCATGTTTGTCCGTTCGGGGCATTTAATTTTTTGTGAAAATAATGGAGGAATTGCCCATAACTTGAAATCACTGTCGGACATACTTGGAAACTCAATTCAATTTTGTCTTTTTTTTTCCTGGGTTTATCTTCTTTGAAGGAACTGAAGAATTTTGGGGGGTTTTGACGTATCGATTTTAATAACAGTATTAAAAAATAAATAATAATTATTGTTTTTAGGTCTACTTGAAACCATCAATCAACAGTTTTCTCAATATTTTATATATGAATCTATTTGTAATAATTATTAAAAAATCATTATAAATAACTGAGATTTGTTCTCTTTTATTCAATTTGGATTATATATATAAGATGCAGAGAAGTGTTTCGAGGAAAGGCTCAGGACGAAGCAACAACGAAAGGAAAATTCATTACGACGCAAATTGCAATGACAAGGAGACTTCATTTCCTCAGTCCCCACTCAAAGGTCATTAATACCCTTTTCCATTTATTTTAAATCAATGTTTTGTGTGTGCTTAAGTAAACCATTAGGTTTTAATCGTGGGTATTAGCCCTCATTAGATAGAACATTATAACGTGACAATTGGCTTAATTAATATTTAGAATTTTTATATATATATATATATATATATAATATTATGGGTATGTGGCATTTTCAATCCACTGGCACTACAAAACGATTCTGAAATTAAAAATCAATTTTGGCTTATCTGTGATTTTCAATCAACTTCATCCATATCACAGCCTCTAAAAATCGTGTTGTTTTTATATATGTTTGATTGTTCTTTTGAATGAACATTACAATCCAATGAATTATTTTTATATTCTAATTGTATTGAATTTGCCAGGGAAAGTACATGTGAAAATGGAAATATATAATTAAATTGGTGAAAATGGATTAAAAAAATCGAAGATGTATTAGAGACCCAAGTCTTTGATGGGTTTGGTGCACTTTGTGAGGTTCCTTTGCCAAATCTTAATATTGTTGGTTGGGTATTAGTTGGTGAGAAAAAAAACCTATGATTTAATAAGGGTTAGGATGCTTGGGTTTTCTTTGAAAAAGAAATTTCACCAAATTTCTTTTGACATATAGATAGTTATAAGACTAACCTAACCGATTCGATTTTATTTAGGTTTCTAATAAAAATGTATTTGAAAATATTGAATTATTTCATGTGTTTATTATGTTCATTGAATATATAACATTATAATAGGTAAGTAGCATCAGCAGACCATCCATTTTGTCATGCCAACCTTTTAATTCTTCTTTTGCACCGCATGCTCACTTTGCACAATTAGAAACTGCTTTATGATATGGTATTTTTTCCAAATAAAGAAATAAATTATTGTTCTTTTCATAAGTGGAATGAAACGTGGCATATATGAGATTTATTAGTATAAATAAAAGGTATATAATGACATTCTTCTGATGAAGTAGGCACGCCGGAAAAGTCGGCCGGCGCAGTGGTAGGTAACGTGGACCCCATGGAACTAGCGGCGACCACGGTGGGATCGCCGCTTCATCAGATAACCATCACCACCAGCAACATCTCCACCGACCAAAACGAAAGAAGATTCGCTTTCTCCAAAAAGACAAGTTTTAAGCGTTCTGCCACTTCTTGGATTCTAGATCCCAAGAAAGTCGTCATCTTCTTTGCAACATTGTGAGTCATTTCCAATCATGATATTCTATATATATATATACACTTACATGCGCATATATATACATAAGTAGATGGAATTTTTGACACGTGTTGTATTTGGATAGGTCAAGCATGGGATCGATCTTGCTAATCATATTCACGCTGACGATGAGAAAGTCTAGTCTCGAAGATATGACTTTAGAATAAGAGTGAAGGGTACACAGATATGGACCGACCTATGCTAGGGGGCATGGAGATTCCCTTGGTATTATCACCTCCCATATATAATATATGTTTGAGAGGTGATGAAAAATGAAGCAGAGAAATACGGCAAAGGGACTATATATATATATATATTGTAAAATAGTAGATGATTAAGAGAGGGATAAAGAAAAAAGCTGACTTTAGAAGGAAGGCCAAAAAAGAGTTTAAGAGTGGGGGATGTTAGTGTGGGGACGCACGATCTCTTGTAAGATGGCAGAAGAAAGGCAGAGACAAGAGTTCAAGTTCAATGTGACAAAGATTGAGAATCTTTTTGTCTTTCCTTTATTTTTTTTCTTCTAATTTTAAGTTTTTCTTTTATATTTTTATTTCTTCTCCTTATTTGTTCGTAGATTGATGGATGGCGATGAAAGTTTGGTTTAGTTTTGTTAATCTTGTTTGTTTTCTCGGTGTTAAGAAGACTTAATTCAAAATAGAAATGGTACGAACCAATTGAAGGAATCCGATTTCATCTTATTCGGAATCCGAAAACCCCTGAAACTCTATTGTGAATTATATCAAGATTTGGAACAAATTTAATCAGAAAATCGAGATAAATACCTGGATTTATGATATACGATATGCAGCGGAATAAATCTTCAAATGCAATAACCTCAGAACCAGAACCTAGTCTCTTTATTGATGGGAATACAAAGAGGTTTTTTTGTGTGTTATGCATTGGAACCATAACCCCAATATATAAAATATATTTATTATTATTTCTAATTCGACCCCTCATCAAATTAAAAATTACACAAGTGATATCTACACAATAACATCATAATAATTATGCCCTTAGTCTATACTTAATTACACTTAGACCACTTTAGTTTAGACTAATTAAATAATGGCATAACACATATGAATAATACATGTGTGACCCAAAAATTCTAACAATCTCCCACTAGACCACATATGTATTCTGGTATGTGTTAACTTTATGAGTTCAAACTATTGTCATTATAACCTTAGGGCATAAACAATCTCGTCCATCAACTACACTAGTATAGAATCAAGGCGGCATTCGCTACATCGATCGTGGCTAAACCTTCCTTGGTCACTAATATCAATGTAATCAAATGACATAGATCAAATTATGAATGTGTAGCATGAAAATCACATGAAGGTTATCTATACATGTCGATTTTCAATTGGTCCTACTTAAGTGAGATCACTTAATAATCTTATCGTATAGAGTGGAATATAAACTCAATAATACTTTATTTCTGATTAGAAAATATTCATACTAAAAACAGCACAGAACACAAAAATATTCAAACTCTCATTAAACTGTAGATCCCTCAAAATCTAAAACACCCATTCGAGCGGTATGCTCATGAAAGACTTTGGGTTGAATACCCTTTGTAAGGGGATCTGCTATCATGGAGTTTGTCCCGATGTGCTCTATAGGAATTTGTCCACTCTTAACTATCTCCTTCACAACCAGGAACTTGATTTCGATATGCTTCGATTTTATCGAGAACCTGTTGTTGTTGGAGTACAAAACAGCTGAGTTATTGTCACAATACAACTTGAGTGGTCTTTCGATTGTATCAACAACTCGTAGCCCGGTGACAAAATTTCTCAACCAGATTCCTTGGTTGGATGCCTCAAAACATGCTATAAACTCTGCAGCCATGGTGGAAGATGCTATAAGCGATTGTTTGGCACTTCGCCAAGAAATAGCTCCACCAGCCAACAGAAAGATGTAGCCCGATGTGGACTTAAAACTATCTTGGCATCCCGCAAAATCAGAGTCAGTATACCCGATGATCTCCAAATGATCTGACCTCCGATAAGTGAGCATGTAATCTTTTGTTCTTTTTAAATAACACATTACTCTTTTGGCTGCTTTCCAGTGATCCATACCAGGATTGCTTAAGTATCTGCCCAACAATCCAACAACATACGCAATATCCGGACGGGTAAAAACTTGAGCATACATAAGACTCCCAACAGCTGATGCATATGGAATCTTCTGCATTTCTTGGATTTCAATATTATTCATAGGTCACTGATTTTTACTTAGTTTATCTCCTTTAGCGATCAGAGTGTCACCTGGTTTACAGCCTTCCATGCCAAATCTTTTGAGTACCTTATCGATATAGTTCTTTTGTGATAATCCTAGAATACCTTGACTATGATCCCAATGTATCTGAATTCCTAATACAAAGGATGTGTCACTAAGATCTTTCATTTCGAAATATCTTGAGAGAAATCTCTTGGTGTCGTGCAACATGCCTATACCGTTAGTGGCAAGCAAAATGTCATCGATATATAAAACCAGGAAAAAAAATTTGCTAACTTATGATACACACACTCATCTACAATATTCACCTCAAAACCGAATGAGAGCATTACTTGATTAAACTTGTGGTACCATTTATGAGATGCTTGTTTTAGCCCATAGATGGATTTCGTCAATTTACAGACTATTTTATTTAGGTCTCCTAATATGAAGCTTTCTGGTTGTTCCATATAAATTGTCTCATCAATGTTTCCATTGAGAAACGCTGTTTTGACATCTATCTGATGTAGCTCCAAATCAAAATGTGCAACAAGAGCCATGATTGTCCTAAAAGAGTCTTTTGATGAAACCGGAGAAAAAATCTCTATATAGTCAATCCCTTCCTTTTGAGTATAACCCTTAGCTACAAGACGAGCCTTATACCTTTCCACATTACCTACCGAATCCCGTTTGGTCTTAGATATCTATTTGCAACCAATAGGTTTCATACCTTCTGGTAATGGGACAAGTTCCCAAACTTTATTGTCTTTCATAGACTTATACTCATCATTCATTGCCTCAATCCACTTTTCAGAGTCAGAACTACTGATAGCTTGACGGACATTGACTGGATCGTCTTCCATCATACCATCGTTTTCCTTATGTTCTTGAAGAAACACTATATAATCATCTGAAATAGCGCTTCTTCTCTCTCTAGTAGATCTCCTTAAAGGAAATTAATCTTGTTGCCCAAGTTCTTGAGGTTTTTGAGTTTAATCCGGATGAACAATTGTCTAAGATTGAATAACAATGTCAGCTTGAGGATCCAAACTAGTTTCATCTGAAGCGACTATACGAACTGGTTCAGGTACTGAAATCAATTCTTCCTCAAAGACAATGTCTTTATTTCTCCCTCCAAAGTCAATATCCTCAAAGAACATGGTTGTTCTCGTCTCAAAAATTTTCTGTAATTTTGGATCATAAAACTTATTGCCTCTTGATCGCTCAGAGTAGCCAATAAAGTAGTTGCTGACTGTTCGGGGTTCCAATTTCCTTTCATATGGCTTGTAAGGCCTTGCCTCAGTTGGACATCCCCATATATGAAAATGCTTTAGTGTTGGTTTTCTATCAGACCAAAGCTCATAAGGTGTTTTCGCAACTGCCTTCGTTGGTACTCTATTAGGAATATAAGATGTCGTCTTTAGTGCCTCGCCCCAAAGATTATGGTAAAGTCGAATGACTAATCATACTCCTCACCATGTCTTTAAGAGTTCGATTTCGTCTTTCAGATACCATTCATGCTAGGTGACCCCGGCATGGTGTATTGTGGGACGATTCCGCACTCCTCTAGGTACTTGACGAAAGGTCCTGAACGTTGTTCACCTAAACCATCATATAGACCATAGTATTCACCACCGCGATTAGATCTGATGGATTTAATCCTTTTGTTGAGTTGATTCTCAACTTCAGCTTTAAAAGCTTTGAACACGTCCAAAGACTGAGACTTATCATGAATAAGAAATAAGTATGCATATCTAGAGTAATCGTCAATGAACGATACAAAGTATTTTTGACCATTCCAAGATGGAGTCGGAAATGGCCCGCAAATATCCGTATGTATCAATTCTAAAACATCTGTAGCTCTATATGTGATAACACGTAATCCGTAGTAGTTTTTATGTCATTCTTAGGTCTAGTTTTAGGTAGATATTGGCAATTCAAAATGACAAGGTTCAGCCTGTGCAAGACCGTGGATTGAAGAGAACGTGCAAACACCGAGCGAAAGGAGCGGAAACGACAACGACAT
>CM071866.1:40488740-40515496 GCA_036759665.1 Gynandropsis gynandra
TTTTTTTTTAGAAATTGCAGCACTACCCGATCGGGCACAACTTCACCACCCGATCGGGCATATTTCAGGAATTGGAGAAACAGTCGGGCGACCTTGCATGTCACCCGACCGGGTAGGTCGAACAATGGAAGCACCCGATCGGGCGTCTTCAGTGTGCCCGATCGGGCATCGTAAATGTCTCGAGGTAAGTTTATAACTCGAGTAACCCGAGCGGCCGCACACTACACAACCAAAACCCGATCGTGCACTTTCAGAGAGCATCCTTCTCACGCCGATTAGTCGCCGGAATCACCTTGGTGTCACCGCCGTTTCACCATCACCGGAAGAACCGCTCGGATTGCTCGAAAAACTTACCCCTTTCTCCAAAACTCTGAAAATTTCCTCATTTCATCGCGAATTCCAGGTAAAATCGCGAATTTTCTTGATATTAGGAACCACATGGGTTAGATCTAGGTCTGATTAGGAAGATCTAAGGTAATTTTGGTCGGATTAGTTGAATTTCGCGAACTGCAGATCGTGAATTCGCAACCCCACCCGATCGGGCAAGGCTAGCAACCCGATCGGGCGTTCATACTTTCACCCGATCGGTCGTCATATTCGCCCAAGTCGGGCAACACTCACGGGGAATTTTCGACTTATTGGTACCCGATCGGGTAGTGTTAACGTCATATTCGCCCAAGTCGGGCAACACTCACGGGGAATTTTCGACTTATTGGTACCCGATCGGGTAGTGTTATAGTACCCGATCGGGCATCTGCATATTGTGGCTTATACTGATTTTTATCTCTCGTTTGGTTTGCAGATGGCCTCTAGAACTTCCCAAAGCGCTAAGAAACGCCGATCCGACGCGCATGACCCAGAACACGGATGACCTGTGAGATCGGACACGATTACGGAGCTGACGTCGTACATGCCAATCACCCCTTCACATCAGCAATACAATTATAGGACGACGACTTTCTTGCCTCGCCACAAGTCAAGGTTCACAGAACTTCAGTCGCGAATCTTCCCGTCCCGGTTCTTATCTTCCGAGGCGATGAACGCTCTTGGCATATTTGAGCACATCAACACCATCTTCAGCACATTGGGATGGACGGGACTGTGGAGTGCAAAGGAGTTCACTTATCGCAAACTCACAGCAGAGTTTTTCGCGACCTTCACCGCCTTCTTTGCCGAGTATGGAGACAAAGAGAAGACATTTATGGAGTTCCGCCTGCTGGGGCAGAACTACCGGATCACCGCACGGCAATTCGCCAACATCCTTGACGTTCCGCATAGCGTTTATGCGAAGCTACCAGAGATCAACCGGAACCGTCAATCGGAGTTTTGGTCACAGATTGCCTTTGGCGAGTTCTCCACTAGAGCGAAGGCGAGTCATATACGCCATCCCGCCCTCAGGTATTTTCACTATTTCCTAGTCTCTTCAATACTAAGGAAGGGAGCACAAGGCGGTGTTAACCACACCGAACTTAGCTTCTTGAGGCGGGTGGTTCAGACGGAGATTGCGGATGATGAGTTGGACATCATGACCGTCGACCTAGCATCGCTGGTAATTGGGCATTTCCTCGACATTTCCACCGAGAAGTTCTGCACTGAGACAAAAATCATGTGCGGTGGAATTGTCACCATGATTGCACGAAGAGTCGGGATCAACCTTGGGATCCTGAACGAGGATAAGATAAATGAGGAACCAGAGTTGAACCTCCAGAACTTGCGCAACCGAAGAGCTATTACATTAGAGAGGTACAACGTGATTTGGTGTTACAAGGACGAGCACGGTCGAAGTTTAGAGGTAGATCTCAGCGAGATCGAGGTACCGAGTTTAGACGTACAGGGATCCCGGTTTAGGATTGATCCAAACGTCGGGCACATCGGCCCGAGGGTAGAAGATATGGATCCACCTCCCGCGGCCGCATCTAGACCGTCCACCTCGAGACAGCGCAGCCGACGCGCCACACACTCACGTGCGCGTCCGGAGTACCCCCATAGCCGCTCTGATTTCCCATCGATGGATGGAGTCTCCGATGCCCTCAGGTATGTAGCGGAGGAGACTAGGTACCAGTCGTTTCTAGCAGAGCAGAGGTACGACTTAGAGGCTGCGAGGTATGCGGAGCAGCAGCAGTTCCAGGAGCAATCTATTCAGCATACCTACTACCTCACCGAGTCCGTCCGGCGGTTCCAGCAGCTGAGCATGACACATTACCAGGAGCCGTATATCCCGATTCCTCAGGACTACCATACCGGAGCTATACCTTACCGTCCTCATATCCCATACGAGCTGGAGGCGTTCTACTTCCCACCTGGGGAAGGAGAATGAGCAGATCCAGCGGACATACCGACTACCCGCGATGGAGCGGATGAGGATTAGACGATCTCTTTCCTTTTTCCTATTTCTTTTATTTTCTTTTTATTTTCATGGACCATTTTTATCATTTTCTTGTTTTTAGATAGGTATCTTGTACGCTCTTCAGACTTATTTAGTGCTCTTTGTTCTACTCTTTTGCATTGTATGGTCTTGTCACAGGTATTTCACATTAGCAAATGCATTAAGAGCGCGAGAGTCACTACATCCAGACATATCATCGAGAAAGACACACACACACACACAGGTGTACCTTATAGGTTTAGAACACAGGGACTGTGTTTCATTTAAGTCTGGGGGGTGCTCGTTGAGTATTTCGCATTTGATTAGGATTAGATGTAGATTTTTGTTTTTAGGAATAAACGGATGGGTACCTAGCATGAATTTTCAAGTTTTAGTCATTATTGTGCGACTTTGTTGAATCGTGAACAATAGTCTAGGTTTGCTTAGAAGCCTTCTTAATTCTGATTAGTTGAGTAATTGTGCTTGAAACCATGACTTATAGTTACATTCACTTCCTAGGTTTCAGTCCCAAGTATCATATCTCCGTGTATACCGATTATTCGTTGCTTGTTTGATAGATTTTTATCGTTCATTAGATTCCACACGCTTATACTCCGCTGTCAATGTTCTATCCTTGGATAAGTCTTAACTATTTTAGGTTTTCATTGACATGAGTACATCGAGATCGATGGTTCGGGTCTAAGTGGTGGGTTGAGGCGCTATTCTACGTCCTAAGGGTTAGAGTGATGCATATTCTTCATAAGAAAAGAGAAGTAAAAAAAACCATGGTTTAAAAAATGAGCTTCAATGACGCATCTCTTCACTCCGCTAAGGTTACGAGACCTTATGTGTGTGCCATAGGCAGCCTGGGTCTAAGTAGAAAGCCACCCTCTTCGACTTCGACGTCCTAGGAACAAAGCGTGATCTATAAAAATGAGAAAAGAAAAAAAAAAGAGAATTAGAACGAGAATATGAGCTTAATGATATCTCAAGCTTAGGAGAGTTGGTATGGAGATCGTTTGGACGTTGTTTAGGAGTACGGATTAGACTTAGGTCATTGGTAGGATTGGATGGGTCGAGACTTTCGGTTTGATAGAAGTCTGAACTTGGTACGCTTAGGCTTGCGTTCATGTGACGCGTTGTTTTGCATGATGGCTAATCCTTTGATGTATTTGTGTTAGTATCCGTTGTTGTTTAGCTCTTCTAGTACTCGACTCTAGGTTTGCTCGAGGACGAGCAAAAGGATAAGTCTGGGGGAGTTTGATAACACGTAATCCGTAGTAGTTTTTATATCATTCTTAGGTCTAGTTTTGATTAGATTTATTAGATTTCATTCATTTATCGAGTCTATTCGAGGATTTCATCTACATTTCGTGTTTTGTGTAGGAAACGAAGACATGTCAAGAAACACGAGAGAAATTGGCAATTTAACCCCAAAATGACAAGGTTCAGCTTGTGCAAGACCGTGGATTGAAGAGAACGTGCAAACACCGAGCGAAAGGAGCGGAAACTACATTTTAGGTTGTGCACGCTCGGGCATTAGAAGGTGCCCGCTCGGGTAATTGATGCCATGACAACCCCGTAGCTTTACACGACTCGGGTGCTCAAGGAACATGGTCGGGCATGTGTGCCCGATCGGGTGGCAAAGGAGTGCCCGCTCGGGTTAATGGTCATCAATATGCGCCGTAGGTTTGCACGACTCGGGCTGAAGAAGGACACGTTCGGGCATGAGTGCCCGATCGGGTGAAAATGGATGTACACGGTCGGGTATAAGGCCTGCACGAGCGGGTAGATGCTGTGCCCGCTCGGGCCCTTGTATTTCTCAACAAATTCCCAAGATTTCTAACAACCAAAATCAGATCTATTTAAAGGGGATTCGAAGCCAATTGAGAGGGGGGGACTCAAGGACAATTCAGTGCCATTAGAGACACACTTGGAAGGATCGAGAAGGACGGATCTACGGATCCGAAGCATGGAGTATCTATTGAAGACATTGGTCGATGAATAGGGAGCATTCTCTTTCTTCTTTCTATGTCGAATTTAGATTTCTTTTGTGTTTCGTTTCCTGAGTTCATGTTCAAGTAGATCTATTGCCATAGGTTAGAGAGAATTGCCAACATGTAGTGAAGTCTTGTGCTTAATGAATGGTGGATCTTAATGCTTTCATACTTGTACGCCACTCGTTATGAATGAATTCGGTATTTTATCATGTTTTCAGATCTTATGGTTGTTCTTAATGCTTTCATTACCTGTACGCCACTTGAATGAATGATGTTAGGAGTCTAATAAACCAACGCCAGGGCATTAGACTTTGGAACTTAGCCATGATTTAGGGTTTAGCCGGTTTAGAATCTACGCCAGGTCAATCGGTTAAATCTAGGGATTAGGATAGCGGTCGTAATGCGTCTATCCATGTAAGATACGCAATGGATACATTGGTATATGCATGCTAGATAGTGGACAAGTCTACGCCAGTCAGTTCCTATAGTAGAGCTTGAATTCCCTGAACTCATGATAGTATCTAAGATCAATTATCTCGTTAGAACTTCGATACATCGTTGTGCAACTCTTGATACCTATGGTGATTTGTCGCCGAGTCATTCCCATCTTAGGTTTAGTTTGCATTTGCATTTGCATTCCTTCTATCATTAGATTCATCACGTCTTATTCATTAGTTTAATAGCTTATAAGTCGCATCAATTCCTTGTGTTCGACCCTAGTTGCTACACGATCCGTATCCTTGCGGAAGCGTTAGTCTAGGTAATTTATTACTTGAGTCTACGCACATCAATATGCACCTAGTTTCTTTTGTTTGGTCTGTTTTCGCCTAATGCATTCAACACAAACATTGAGGTTTGTGAAGTCAATGGAATCTAAGATCCCATTCGACACAAGTCGCTCAACTCTATTTCTAGAGATGTGACCTAGGTGTTTGTGCCACATCATTCCCGAAGTTAAATTATCATTTTTACGCTTAATACCACGTGATTCAATAGTTAAATTTTCATGGTATCTCTCAACAGTGTCAAGCATATAAAGATTATCATACGCCAAAAGCGAACCGGTTCCAACAATATTTGAATCCAAAGACAATGTAAACTTATTGTTTCCAAATGAACAAGAATAACCAAATTTGTCCAAATAAGAAACTGAAACCAAATTGCGTCTAAAAGACGGTACAACAAAAGTGTCTTTCAAATCCAAATAAAAACCAGTACGCAACAATAATCTAAAATGCGTTACTGCCTCCACTTCGATCAATTTTCCATCCCCCACATAAATGCATCTTTCAGCATTACTTGGCTTTCGAAAGCTCAGACAACCCCTTTTTCACACGCCAAGCGTGGTATGCAGCACAATCCTTCTTAACATGTCCAGGTTTCTTACAAAAGAAGCAATTGTTGTCAGCTTTATGTTGCTTCTTTTGATCTGGACCCTTAGCAGCATTATTCTTTGTAACCTCGGGTTTCTTTCTTTTGCCATTTTCCTTAGAGGTGTGAGACAGATGAGCATTTTCAATTGTATCTTATTTCATCCTCTCTTCCTCTTGAACACAATAGGAGATGAGCTCGTTAAGAGACCATGTTTTCTTTTGACAATTATAACTAATTTTGAATTGGTTAAATTGTCCAGGAAGAGAGTTCAAGACAAAATGTACGAGTACATCTTCTGATATATCGATCTTAAGTGTCTTGAGCTTTGAAACAATATTTGTCATCTCCAAGATGTACTCCCTTATGTTTCCTTTGGCTTGATACCTCATGGTGCTAAAGCGATACAATAGCACACTTATCTCGGCCTTATCGCTTTGAACAAAGCATTTTTCAAGCTCAGCAAGGAAATCCTTGAGATTGGCATCCTCAGCACCTCGAAAGGTTTCTAGAATAGTGCTCATAATGATCTGAAGACCTACGCAATTTGAGCGCTCCCATTTCTCATTAATTCTTTTCTGTTCAGCAGAACTTGTGTCCGAATGAGAAATAGGGGGCTCAATCCTCAATACTAGGTCCAGATCCATGCACGACTTGTCTATTTTGACCTTATCCTTCCATTCCTTAAAGTTGAAACCATTAAAGGCAAGAATCAGGCCGATGTTTGATACAACAAGATTAACTGAAAAAGAGAACAAATTATAACATGAGTTATCAAAACCAATCAACAAAACATATGATTGTACAACCCATCTCAAGATACCTAGTGCAACATCAATATCAAGTCTTTGGAAAATAATATTAATTGCTAGTGAGACTTTAATGTAATGATCAAACACCGATAATAAGACATGTTAAATAACAAACCTTTCTTTGGACCGATTTATCATCACACATTAACCAAAGAATTATCACATATTTATCATCACAGATACACATGAAATCCGGCCAAACATGAATCTTCCTTTGGGCCGATTGATACTCGCATGGATAAACATGTATATATCATTCAATATTTCTCATGAAAAATATTCACAAGAGAGGACACTTTGGTGCCATCTTGCTTCTATTAAATCATTTAAAGCATCAAATTTGTACAATGAAGTTAAATGTTGATTGCATGCAAAAGTCATTTTCCATATACAATATAATATCAACACCGCTCCAAATTTGTCCTACTGGTGCTGTTGGCAAAGCTGACAAGCTCGTCCGTGACAATGCAATGATCACATGTACGAACCCGTGTACTGCATTTTTAAACAAAATAAATATGCGTCCATTTTTAATGTGACGGATCAATCTGTAAAGTCCAAAAATATTGGGCGGTGTCCATTTTTAATGCGACGAATCAATCTGTAAAGCCCAAAAATATTGGATTGCATCCATTTTTAAAGAAAAACGAGCCCAATTATGTTTTTATTTAAACAAAATAAAAAAAAACTCCAATCGCACCACGATTGGATTATATATATATATATATATATTAGAAACGTTCATATTACCGTTTCGCATTTAGTCAAACAGTTTATACCCATAATTTATTTAATATTAAATAAATAAATGAATCTAATCTCCAACTGTCGGCCACAATATTTTTTTTAGTTCATCTTTCAACGAGAGGTTCTTCAACCCTCTCATCTTCAACCTCAATTTAATTTCAATTTTACTCCAAAATTTTTTAATTCATTCCAAAATTGTTTAATTCATCAATAATTAAATCCAAATCTGATATAAACGCAATAGATCGGCTCTGATACCACTTGAAGGAATCTGATATCATCTTATTCGGATTTCGAAACCTCCGAAACTCTATTGTGAATTATATCAAGATTTGGAACAAATCAAAATAGAAGATCGAGATAAATACATGGATTTATGATATACGATATGCAGCGGAATAGATCTTCCAATGCAATAACCTCACAACCTAGTCTCTTTGTTGATAGGGATACAAAGAAGGTTTTTTTTGTGTGTTATGCATTGGGGACCATAACCCCAATATATAGAATATATTTATTATTATTTCTAATTCGGCCTCTCATCAAATTATAAATTACACAAGTGGTATCTACACAATAATATCATAATAATTATGTCTTTAGTCTATACTTAATTACACTTAGACAACTTTAGTTTAGACTAATTAAATAATGGCATAACACATATAAATAATACATGGATGACCAAAAAATTCTAACACCAATTTATCAATTTTCAATTGTTTTCTAGTTAAAAGTCCATAAACATCATCATGACTTCATCACTTATATAATCCGAATTGAATATTTTATAGATTCTAAAATAAAGTTTGGTTCAAAATACATCATCTCGAAGAAACGTATAAAATTTTCACATATAAAGCTATACAAGACTTAATAAAATATATGAATTTATAGGTCAATCTTATCATTATCAATTGATTTTGAATTAAATACCCATAATATAATGTGTTGAAACAAAATTTTCATTTATTAGACCTTAGATTTGTTAAATTGATGTATAAAACAAATTTTTCTTCTATCCAGTACAAAAATTTAAATAGTGAATTGATAAATTGAAATCTATATATAAAAAAGAGGATAGAATAGTGCATTCTCCTTGTGTCACCTCATCATCATGATAATATTAAATTATATTTTATATTTTATATTTTTTTGTTATAATTAATATTATCTAACATTTACGTGTATTCTCAATTAATCTATTTTAATTGTTTTATAAAAACTGTCCAAGATGACTACCGATTAATTCTATTTATTAAGATAATTAATAAATATTAAATATGTGATAATAATTAAATTATATAATAATTAAAATGGTAGAAAATCCATATGGGTTCAAAATCTAAAATCCAAATGGGTTCGGGTCGGTCCGGGTTAGGTTCGGGAGAATTCGAAGAACCCGAAAAAGAAACTCTAACTTTTCTAACCTAATTTTTTGTATGTTAAATTTGGAACCCGAATTACCCGTTTAAATCCAAATTACCCTTTTAAAACCCGAATTACCCGTTTAAAACCCGAATTACCCGTTTAAACCCAGAATTACCCGTTTAAACCGTACTTAAATAACCCAAAAAACCCGAAGAACCCGAGAATCCGAAAGAACCCAAATACAATTTGGGTTTTTTTGGATTCAATGTTTCAAAACCCGAACAATCCGAACCCAAATTTTAATTATTATCACATATTTTTTCTCAATCTGAATAGATTTACATTATACAATAATCATGATTAGTACCTTGCAGAATTGTGTTTAGTAGTACTTGATATATGGCATTGAACACTTGCATTACATGTCACATTAACAATTTAACTACCGAGCTTTCGTTAATATCTATCACGATTTTTTATGATAATTGTTCCACATCGGTTAGGATATAAATTTTGGATTCAATGTAAATGGTATTGAGCAATCCTAAACTCTTAAATTAGCTTTTGAGATTAGTTAGGCTCAAGTCAATATTTGACATGGTTTTAGAGTCTGATTCGTCCCGATTTAAATATATCGATGTTAGACTCCAGAACCAAACCTAGGGCTGAAATTTGGAGTCATATATATATATATATATATATATATAAATGATTAATTACAGATTTTCTTGTTCTATCACGTTCGAACCTTACCCAAGACTCTTGTCTCTAGCCTCCGTAATTGCTTGTAATGGCAGAGGATTTGTCGTTAAACAGAGTGTTTAGACAATTTGTTACGGCCCCATATTGACTAAGAATGGGTCGCCGGTCACGATGGGCATGTTTGCAACTGTGTACCTCCTTTTGAGCCAATAAGTCGACGTCCATGTCCTAGAAACTCGCACATGAACAGTGTCGGCCTTGTGAAGTTTCCGAGGCAGACCACAATCTTCGTGTTTGATGGTGAACTCGATGGCTTCGATCCGTTTGAAGTAGACCTGGCTGAGGGAGTGTTTTCGGCCACAGGGATGACATTAAGGCCTGACGCCTTTTTTGAGAAGAGATTGACTTAAGTGGTTGGTCCGAGGATGTCTAAGGATGGTATGTTTCAAAGCTTTCCATGGCGGATTCCGTCGTCCACATCATCTTCGACCCGACGACTCGGCTCAGCGGTCCTGTTAACTGGCCAGTCCAGACAGTAAGGCTCGGCCCATGTTCAGGGCCTGGAGGTCTTGCCCTAGAGTTGGGGTTAGATGGAAGGCTCTGCAATTTCATGGCCGGAAGAGAAGCCGAAGAGAAGCCCTTTCTAATTTTTATTATCTGTTTAATAATTTGCTGCGATATGGTTTTTTTTCTTGATATATCCGAAATTAGTTGGTAATAAAAATAATTAAACGCTAAAAGAATTATCAGGTAAAATCATATTCTATATTTCTGGGTATAATTCCTCAATTTTCCCACGAGGCCCAAATTGGTTATCACAGGCTTGTCTCCGGCAGGTAACGACAAAAAAAAAGACAAATATATAAATTATTATATATGGAATCAGAATATATATGTGACATACGTAAACAACGTGAATAATTGAGTTTGAAATAGGGGAAAACAATCGTAATAATAATTTAATAAATACATATATAAATATAAGAAAAGAAGTAAAAATTAAAGAAGAAAACGAGGAAGACCAACTTTGTAACCAAGCTTGTGAACATCGTCTTGGACTTGTTGTCGGAAGTCTCGGAAGGTGAAATTGCGGTAAAGGGGAGGGTCGCCTGAGCAATTGATAACGGCGTCGTATGATGGGCAGAAGAAATACGCCGTCGAGAACCTTTCCACCGTTGGATTCGCCATCACTCGATGTTCCACGCTCTTGTACATGTCATTGCTCCATGCCTATATAGACATATATGCATATATTCTTATAGTTTAAGACTTTCGGATTATATAAATATATATATATATAGAGAGAGAGAGAGAGATAGAGAGAGAGAGAGTACCTGAAAAAGGTCACCGATGTTGATGATAAGAGCAGAGGGATTAGGTTTGACGGCGATCCATTTGAAGTCCTTAATGAGTTGAAGTCCTCCGACTTGGTCTTGGTACAATATAGTGAGGAAATCACTGTCCGTGTGAGGCATCAGGCCGTACACCTCCGACGGATTCGGACACGGTGGATATCTGTTCATTCTCAAATAGCATGTCTTCCTCACACAATTCTCCTTGAAATAATTTGATTTTCTCCCTAATTTCTCCGCCAATACTTCTGCTAACCTTTGTGCTAGATCCTCAGACTCCCTCGCAAATTTTTCCATCGTTGAACTAAATCAATTATGGTACCAAAAGCCAAAATGCATTAGAATTATATATATATAGGAAGATTATAATTAGTAACATTATTTTTGGCGTTCCTTCTTTCTAGTTACACGGTTCAAGAAATAACGATTCAGATATGTAATCATATGATATCTTAATAACGTATTCAAAACTCTACTTGAATAAATGTTATATAACGTGATACCATAGAATTTCATTGTTTTGCTAATTGAATGTGAAAAAACTGAAATACAAAAGGAGAAGGGAAAAGCAAGAAGTAAAGCCGGCACCAGTAGAAGACAAAGCGAAGGGACCACTCATGAATAGTCCGGAATGAGAAAGACGACACACAGTTCATTTGTAAGGAGGAAAAACGGCGACCAGTTTTCTGTTCTTGAGGAGGCAAGAGAGTAACAAGACAAAGAAAAAATGGGAAATTAAATTACCTTTTTGAGGAGAGGTACGTGTCAATATTAGTTGTAATGCTGATAGTGAAATCTCCTAGCTGTTAGGAACAATGTGACCTCCTCTACTTATTTATATATATATATATATTGATTGATCATTTGAATTATTCAATTTTATTCATATATATATATATTTGTAATTAGTTTTAAATGAACCATTCCTACTAGGTGTTTGTTACTATATGAATTCTGATAAATTTGAACCTTAACCATAGATTTTTTTTTTTCATTTTTCAATTTATATGTATATGTACATATATAAGAATCTTATCTCTATAGTGCCCCCATAGAATGAAATCACCATGCATGAGAGGATATGTTAGGACCCACAATCAAAGTTCACTGCCTCTGCCATTGATATGTGACTTTGCCTGCATCTACAGCTCAATCTTAGCTTGCGAGACCTTTTCACGTACTACACTCTTCGTACAATGCTCATATCATAATACTTCAATCTATATACACATATATGTATATCTGTTTATGGATATGCAAGATTCACTACAGGTGCCTTGTGTGTGTATATATATATGATTTCCAGTGTTAATGTATGAAACTAGCTCTTTGACTAGTTTTTTTATACAAAATTATACACATAAGGATCTTATAAAATCGTGATGTTGCCTATGAACTATGCCGTAGATCTGATATTTCATTGATATAAGTTTTAAAGTTGCTCGAACACTTTATTGCTTTATATCTATATTAAACCTAAGACTTACAGTCCCACCGTAATTTTTGACCTCCTACATTTCCATAAAGGCTTATATGAACACCGTTTAGTCCAAAAATTATAATTTTATTCAATTCATGCGAATTTGACTTTCATATTATATATATATATGTAAATATTGACATTAACAGTGAATTACGAGAGACTCTACTACCGAAAGCTTACAACGGTGTGTGGTCACACACACTGAAACATTGCATACATGTGTAAGAGACCACATGCATGCAGATGAAATTATGACTAAGAATGTGTGCAGATTCCACAGAGAAGATATCAGAAGCATCTTCGTATATTCTACACATTTGCATACATATATGTCTGTATATATATATATGTATCTATCTATGAACGTGTGGAGAGTATATAAGTTTTTCAAGTTTATTTATGGACAGCGATTTTTATTTTGGTAATACATTGATTAACTTAGTAAAAACCATCTAGTGAATTATACTAGTTGACGATTCTCTAACCATTCAATTAGATTATAAATAACTAATAGAGATTTGAGAGGACGAATTGGTGCCTCGAAAACAATATATATATAATATAGTGTAAAACTCATAAAATTCTGAAATTAAATTCAAATGAAGTTTGTGTTTGTGGTTTTGTTTTTGGTGTTAGACATGTACATGTGTGTATATATGTAAATGTTTACATATATATATATATGTGATATTGAAAGCTTGTTAACTGGATGGATGGGTGTAGAATGTGAGAATTCTTGGTTAAAGGCACGAGATTCTAGGAAAACCAAAGATTTTTTTTGTTAAACGAAAACCAAAGATTTAGGGTTTATTAATTATTTAATTGATAAAAATCATGCAAATGTCAAGATTTTATTTATTATTTATTTTATTTTATAATTGTTTATTTGAGATATTCACGTGTCAACTTGCACGAAATAATTAAAGAAACTGGCAAAACAAAATGGAAACACATGAAAGAGGGAGGATAAACCTTTGACTCAAAACCCATATGCTTATTTGTTTATTATTTTATTAATGTACAAATTAATATTAATTAATCAAATATAGAACACTCTATAATAAGCTTCGAACTGTCGCATTAACGTAATTTTAAAAGCAAAATAAAGGCCCTTTTGTCTCCCATGTTCCTAATCCTTGACTAATGAAAAATGCAACTACAATAGTCAAACAGTTCACATCAAAGACAATATTACAGTCTTAATTTGTTTTATAACTTTAAATTACCCCATAAAAAAGTAATTTACTGTATATTATTTGTTCTAATCAGTATTCATTAAACATCGATGATCATATATAGTCAAACATTTAACCAAAACAACAATTGTTATTACTTTGTAGTTAAATCATCTGAAATTAGAGTCTCTAAAGTCGTTCGCTCATGCATAAATGCTTGTATAAAAAAAATAATACAAAAATTAAAGAGAGTAATAACAAAAAAAATTGAGCAGATTGCGTACCTGAGACTAGTGAAGTCTTCGTTGTCCGCAGATATATCCGTCATGGGAACATGAAATGCTTCGGACCAAGAAAGCTGCCGGAGACAAGTCGCTGTCGGCGTCCCCCACCGATAACTTCCAACGGAGAACTTCTCCGACTTCTTCTTCTTGTCGAAGGGTTGCCTGAAAACCCTAACTTGCTCCTGTCTCATCCTCTCTAACACTTCCATTGAGATACCATGGTTTATAACTTGGAAAAATCCCCACTCCCTTGAGGCTTTTGCGATTTCTTCCTTACATTTCTCCCTTTCCTCCTCGTCTTCGTCGTGCATCAGACGGCTGAGATCGATCACCGGAAGCTCTACTTCTTCGACGGCCGTGATCGAGAAGCTTAAGGGTTCGGGCTTCTCATACGGCTTTGTGATTTGTTTGTACAAAAGGGTTTTGTATATTTCGTCGAATGGAGGATCCATGATATGAATAAGAGAAAGGAGAAGACCAAGAAGAATAAGAGAATTTAGCCGAGAAAGAAAGTACTATGGAAGTGGAAATGAAGGAGGGCGTCAAAATACGTGTTGTGTTGAGAGACACAAAACACATATATATATATACACAAACATATATATATATACAACATATATGTATGTATATATGAGTGCAATCTCTATTGATTTTTTTTTTCCTTTTTCCTTTGAACGAATTTTTTTATATATATAAAATTTTTTTCTTTACTATTGAGGGGTAAATACCTTAGATTAATCTTGCAAATCTCATATTATGTGTACACTTACTTCATTTATAGTTTTTTCTTTATCTACTCGGTACTAACTATGTATATAAATTTGTCCTAATAAGATCATCGAATAATTATTTATTTTCGAGTTTCCCTAATTTTTAAGGTGTAAAGTATTAAATTTTGATTCGAATAGGAAAAGAAAAGAAAAACTAGATTTTTTAGTAAAAATTTTGGTATTACAAATTTTAAAACTATTATTTCCAAATAAATTCGAAAAAAAATAATTTATTAAATTCAATAATCTCATTAGTCACATAAAACAATCTTATATAAGTTGATAACATTCAATGAAGATATGCGAAAACAATCTAAGAGATTTGTCTCTCAATATTTTTATATGGTTTTGTGCTTTATGTTCATAAGGTCGGTCGATATATACCATAATCAGATTCAAAACAAATTAGTGACCATAAAAAGTGTTACATTACATAATACCCATAAAGTACATAATATATATTTAAATTGATAGTGATTTGATTATATTATACGTTTTCTTAGTAAAGTAATAAGTTTTAAAAAAATAAAAAAAATTAAAAGGCATACATGTATAGAATATGTTGGACAAGAATGGGAATTGTGTTGTAATTATTAATATATAATTGAGGTGTGTCTTGAAGAACATGATGTTGTTTCGTTTTCAAAGGTTTGAACATTTGCATGTCACCGCCCTTGGTTTCTCATGTTTTCACTTGCTTCTATGCTGCCCCTCTTCTTCTTCTTCTTCTTTTAAATAATTTATTTACGCTACAAGCTTCTCACCAAAATTCAATTAATTAGTTATTTAATTGTTAAATATATTAAATTATATATATATATATATCATCTGGCTATATATGGAGACCGATATAGAAGCTTCTGCTCCAAGCAATATAGAGATGAAGAGTTTTAGCTTTGCTCTTACAAAATCTCTCAGACATGTTGTGGTGGAAAAATGTAAAAGATTTGATTTAATTATATTTTATATTAATTAGGGTAATTTTATTTTGGTGATGATCGCGAAAAATTCTATTATTGTATATGTACATAATGAAATATTTATTAGATAAAGCGTATAAATAAGAACAATGAAGATGTAAAAAAAATTATATTCTACAAAATTAGTATTCAATTCTTCAAAATTTTCTGGATATTACAGTTATGATTCAAGACATATTTGTGGTATTACAACTCTCTTATCTATCATGTTAGAAAATTGTCAATTCATGAGAGATGTAGAGATGAATAGAAAAAGAGTCACTTTCAGTATAGTAAATTTGGATATATCAAGGAGAGGATAGATCCATTCGCATAATGCTGAGCATACATTTTATATGTTAAAATAAGGTCAATTAAATGATTTATTTATTTATTGTATAGAAAATGTTTATGATGATAGAGTAGACTCGTCCCTTAAAAAATTGAAAATAATTAAAATGATGATGTGATGTAACTAAGCCTAGGTTGGCACTCAAGAGATTTAGTCCCCACATAATAATAAATTATGATTACTTAAATGATTTTACGGGTTCTGTTCTTCTCACTTGTCCAATTCTTTGCCACATTCATGTACTTCAACTTCTGAAATTTTAGGTAGTGTTATGTCACATAACAACATATCATACACAAATACATGGTTAATCCAACTATAGTATAATTTTAAATTAATGATAAAAAACTCTTTTTACCAATAACAAATTTCATATCTATTAATACTTCAGTACTTTTAAATCATAATTCCATAAATTATTTGATATATACAAACTCAGAAATTACGTTAGATTATTTTGTCAATACACTGACATTTAGGAAAGCCTGTATAAATTGACATTATTTTGTTGATTGATACAATTATTCAAAATTTGGACGATAATTTTTTAAATTATCAGGAAGAATATATATACCTAATGCATATTCAATTTTGAATTTGTATATCTTGCACCATTTAGAAGATTTTATTTTTAATGTTTAGGATTGTGAATATAATGATCGTGTAATGTATTTGAAAAAGACAATTAATGGGATGTGAATGAAGTAATGATGATTTTGAGGACATTTACATATTAAAAGAAAAAAAAACAGATAGACAAATGAATTTAATTGCCTTCGCCTACAAAATACATAATAAAAAATTGAAAAAATATCAGGTTGGTTGTGCTGAATATATAGTCAATAGTGGGCCATCTGACTTCCGTCTAGCGTATTCTCTGCTTGGCCCGCCAGATATTTATTTATTTACTTATACATTAAATTACACTTGCCTAAAAGTTAATGAGAAAATATGATAAATAGAATTGTTTTAAATTAAATTTATAAACTATATGTTTAAATAGAAAAATGTTACATAAAATATCTAAAGTTTATTTTTATATGATTTCGCATTATTTTTATACAAACAATTTACAAAGAAACACGTAATTTATTTTATTTTGTTTTGATTTTTTATATGACTAATTTTGTCAAGTTTTGAAAGATTTTTGTGATTTCGTGGTGCAATATCAACAAGTTTCACTATAAATTTAAATAAATAACATAATATCCGTATCTAAATTTTGAATTAATAATAAACATCGATAACTAATGTTAAAAATAAATTTATCAATTTTGTTGAAAATATTTTGTGATGTATCACTATTTAATATAATGATGTATATAAATTCATTTTTAATATCTAAATATTAATTTATTTTTATGTAAAATTTTGGATATTAAACTTATTTAAAACATTAAAATTTTGGCAGACTTTATATCAAAATTTGGAATAATTTTTAGAAAAAATAGGATTGGATACAAAGATGAAAGACCTTATAATTATATGTGTTTGTGGATATGGATATAATCTTGGGATGAAAGAATAAAACATCGTTCAGAAATCCAAATCGTAAATTTTTTTATTTCGCATAAAATTTCTAATTTCTTTAACAATAAATGTAGTCGGTGTCTAGATACCATGTATTGATTTATACTTCATTTCATATATATATAAATCGTTTTCTAACCCATTTTCCCATGTTTTAATACCTTCATATTAAATCTATAAACAAATAATATATAAATACTAATACTAATGGTGATATTTTGACAACTTCACCTCTTGGTATATGGATTGATTTAGTAGAATATTATTTTTTTTTCATTTTAGGATATATATAATTTCAAATATAATTGAATATCATATGTGCAATATTGTGATAATTTCATCTATTGGTACATGAATGGAGATATTCTTTTTTTATTTTTAGACAATAATTTAATAATTTCAAGTATGATTGAATATCATAAGTACCATATTGTGCCAATTTCAAATTTTATCTTAAAAGTCTATATACAAAATCAATAAAAATATAAATATGTTGATTATTTGTTTCTCTTATAAATTTTTTTAGTCGAATATTAATTATTTAGTAATAAATTTTATTTTGTATATTGCTATATTGTAACAACATAAAATATTAAAAAGGAATTTATAAATGTCTTTTTTCATATATAAATATATATATATTAAAATATTTATAAACTAACATTATAAATAAATCTAAATAGTAATAACAAATAAAAAAGTAGATATTGAAGATATTCGATAAGATTGAAATGATAGAGACAACATGAATGTGATCTTGTGTCAAGATGAATGATAGAGAGAGCATAAGTGGAAAAATGGTCAAAAGTTTTTTTTTAAATCATAAGAAAAATGTGGAAGCTCAGACTTAGACCCATTATCTCTTACTGTCATATTGTTTTTTTGTTTTATATTTAAAACGTACAAATAAAATGTATTCGATAGAAATGGTAAAAAATATATACAAGTAGAAATAGTATGAATAATATAATTTTTAAAAAAGAAATTAACGAGTTGGATATTTTATATATTGTCTAGATTTTGCTTGAATCAAGGTTAACGTATATATAATTTTTCAAATTAAATGTTCGAATATACGTTAAAAGAAATATTTTGTGTTATATATAAATATTACTTGAATCAATTTCTCAATTTAGAAAATTTAATTGATTTAAATTTAAATAAGATATAATATTGTTATAATTCATCTAAATCATCATATATATATAATTCAAATTTTATTTATTAAATGTTAGATTTTTTTTTTGAAAAAATGAACTAAGGATGAAGGAATTACTGCTTTTCGGTATATTCAAAATGAAATTATCCATATAAGAATCAAAGCATCTCACCAACCTCATGAACAAACGTGATGCACATATGTAAATATATATATATATATATATATATATATAGTTTTTTATAAATATGAGAAATTTAGAAAATATATTATTTTTGTTGATTTTTAAAATATAATTAGTTTTATATTTATAGACAAGTTTTTTATAATATGAGAAATTTAGAAAATATATTATTTTTGTTGATTTTTAAAATATAATTAGTTTTATATTTATAGACAAGAGAACAGAAAACTACTACCTTAAAAATGGAATTTATAAAAATAACATCATTAATACTTTTCAAATTGATGCTTATAAATTTTGCAGGTTCAATTTAGAAATAAAGAAATTGAATTCCTCTTTTTAAGACTTTAGCGAGGATTTAGTGCAGCGTAATGATTATTCTTTCAATAAGTTGATTGCAAACTATAATAATCATTTCAATATGTTGAGTACGTTTTTGGAACAACGGATTGATACTAATATATTACGCAATTTGATTGTCACAATGTAAAGACATCGGTTTAGAATGAGAAATAACTAGACTTAAAAGAATGTTCTTGAGCTAAAGAAGCTCGTGAACCATCACAACCATGATGCGATATTATGCTTTTGTAGATGATGAGGACAACGTCGGTTGTTTCTTTGTCTCTAAAGAACTGAGACAAGTACCCAGTTGCACCAACAATCCAGTTATTGATTTGCGGGATATAGGACAGTTGACCAATCAGAGTCATACCAAACAGTAATATGTAAGTCATGATGAGTATGAAGAAGAATGCCTTGCCCAAGATTGGACTTAATGAATCGAACAACTCGTAATGCTCTTTGCCAATATACTATAGTAGGAGATTGCATGAATTGAGAGAGATTATGAATATTGTCTACCAAATCCGGACAAGTAACACCAAGGTAGGCGTCTGACTTAGCGAAGATAACGTTCAGTGTCGAAAACGTTCAGCATCGAAGATAACGTTCAGTGTCATACCAAACAGTAATATGTAAGTCATGATGAGTATGAAGAAGAATGCCTTGTCCAGGATTGGACTTAATGAATCAAACAACCCGTAATGCTCTTTGCCAATGTACTATTGTAGGAGATTGCATGGATTGAGAGAGATTATGAATACTGTCTGTCAAATCCGGACAAGTAACACCAGGGTAGGCGTATGACTTACCGAAGATAACGTTCAGTGTCGAAAAATAGGTTAGCATAAAATAAATGTTGTTGGTTTGAAACCGAGAACATTTGCTTTAGAAACAATATCTAGTGCATACTTTCGCTTACTAAGATAAATACCTTGAAAAATCCTTGCCACCTCAATACCCAAAAGATATTAGAGAATCCCAGATCCTTCATGTTAAAGCAAGATCCCAAATGATCCTTGAATTTTTAAGTGCGCCTCGAGAATTTTCTGAAATGATCAAGTCATCCACATATATTAAAATATGAAAATGAACATCTCCTAAAGAGTATGTAAAAAGAGACTAATCAACATAAGATTGTTGAAAGCCATACGTTTGAAGTGCTTGAATGAGCTTGCAAAACCAACAACGAAGAGCTTGTTTAATCCATACAATGATTTTTTGAGGTGACGCACATGATTTATATGAGTTGTATGAAATCATTGTGGTAATTTCATGTAGACCTCTTCATGCAAATCACCATGCACAAAAGCATTATGTACATCCATCTCGTGAACCTTCTAGTTCTGAACTGCTACCACTGCAAGAAAAACACGTACCATAGTCATCTTAGCTACATGAGCAAACACCTTTATGTAGTCCAGGCCTTCGACTTGTCTATTCCCTATGACCACTAGTCGAGCTTTGTAACATTCAATGGTGCCATCAGATCGAAACCTTTTAAATCCACTTGCATTCGATATCCTATTTTCCTAGAGGAAATTTCTCCAAAACCCACGTTTCATCTCTGTCCAATACATCAATTTTAGATTTCATAGCCAATCATTAATTATGATCTTGCATGATTTGGAAAACGTCGATGGTACGGTGTAACACTACAAAAACACTCATAGTTTCCAACGGACGGAACAACGGATCCATCCGTTGGAAATATTTACCAACGGATTGTAACGGATTTGTTGATATTTTCAACGGGCAAAAATCCGTTGCAATCCGTTACAAATTTCAACGGACTTGTAATGGATATTTTCCATTGCTTTATCCGTTGAAATCCATCGCGATTTTTAACGGAGTGTAACGGATTATGTCCGTTGGCCTTTTCCGTTGGAACATCCGTTAGAATCCGGGAAAAGGATTCCAACGAGCATCCGTTGCAAATTGTAATGGATGACCGTTAGAAATCGCAACGGATGCCCGTTAGAAATCAAAACGGATGCCCGTTGATATTGTAGATTTCGAGGTTCAACTATCGAATTAAATTACCGCGAAGGAGCAACGGGCATCCGTTGCAATTTCCAACGGATGTCCGTTGGAATATTTACTATATATATCGAAACCTAGGGTTACCCCAAAGCATCAATAAAAACCATCTTATTATATATTATTGAATCCAAAATAACTTTGATGAATTGTTTCACCGCCGAGATCGGGAAAAGGATTCCCGATGGTGTTATAGTTCATAAAGGTTGTTTTGAATTCGATAATAGATGTAAAGATGTCGGATGTCCGTTGGAATATTTACTATTTATATCGGAACCTAGAGTTACTTCAAATCATCAATAACAAGTATCTTAATATCTAATGTCGAATCTAAAACAACTTTCATAAACTGTCTCACCGTCGGGATCGGGAAAAGGATTCCCGACGGTGATGCAGTTTATGAGGATTGTTTTTAGATTCGATAATAGATGTAAAGATGCTGATTCCGATTTTCTTTCACTACTAGACATCAAAATTAAATGATTATAATTACAAAATCGTAATTCATAAAATCTAACTATTGTAATAATAAAAAATAACGGATTTGTAAGCGCTTTTAACGGGCAATTATCCGTTGGATAAGATTTCAACGGGCATCCATTGGAATTTACAACGGATGACCGTTACAATTTGCAACGGATGCCCGTTGAAATTGTTAATTTCGAGGCCACCGGTTTAAATTAATTCACGTGAACCTCCTCCAACGGGCATCCGTTGCAAATTCCAATGGATTCCCGTTGGAATGTTCACTATTTAGATCATATCAAAGAGTGCATCAAACCATCAATAACAAAAATATTTTCGAAAAAATGTCGTCGTCTTCAAATCGAAATATATATAGATCAAGAGAGTGGATGTATAGAAGAAAAGATCCTGTAACCGAAGAGATTACGCAAGAATTCTTACACGGATTGGAGCAATTCATGAGTTTTGCATCGATGCAGCCTTTGTGTCAGGAACGCGGGACAATGTTATGTCCATCCAAAAGATGCAAAAACATGAAGTATCGAAGTTAAGAAATTGTTTGCAAACATCTTTATAAGGTGGGATTCATTGAAAATTACAAAATTTGGTTTTTTCACGGTGAAAATTGTAGTGTTAGAGATGTTGGGCAAGATGCACAAGTACAACGAAATGAAGAAGTTATTTATGAAGCATCAACGACCAATCCATATGTGGAAATGGTGTCAGATGCTTTTCCTAGAGCTGTTAATGAACAAACGTATGAAGAGATGCCGAACATCGATCCACGTCGATTCTTCAACCTATTGGATTCGGCGAAACAACCTGTATATGAAGGTTGTCGTGAAGGTCAGTCTCGTTTATCTTTATCTTCAAGATTGACTACAATGTGACTGAAAATTGCATGATGAGTATTAAAACAGACTACAATGTGGCTGAAAATTGCATGGATTCTTTTTGAAAAACATTGCGAGAATATTTACTGGAAAATAATCAAGCTCTTGAGACATACTACGAAACAAAGAATGTGTTAAAAGATTTGGGAATACCACATGAGAAAATTGATGTTTGTAGAAACAATTGCATGTTGTTTTGGGGAAATGATAAAGACTTGTTGGAATGCAAGTTTTGTGGTGCAAGCAGATTTCGTCCTAAAAACTATCTTCACGTAAATATGTACCATACAAGAAAATGTTCTATATGCCTGTAGGAAACAGGTTGAGAAGGTTATATGAATAAAAAAAACTGATGCAGCAATGAGATGGCACGCCGAACACTCCACGACCGAAGGTGTAATGCAACATCCATCGGATGGTTAGGCTTGGAAAGATTTCAATGTAATATTTCCCGAGTTTGCACGGCGATGAATTCAATGAACAAGCGAAAGACGACTCGCCCATCGAAGAATCTACTGAAGAAGAAATGTAAATGATTTGTAATTAAGTCTCTATGGACAATCTGGAAGTCAATATTCTCTCTGGCCGGTGATTTTTTCCCCGTATAATTTGCCTCCCGAGATGTGTTTGAAAAGAGAGGTAATGTTTCTGACGTTGCTTATTCCAGGACCAGAACATCCGAAGAAAAGTTTCGATGTATTTTTGCAGCCCTTAATTCACGAATTACGACAGTTATGGAATGAAGGAATCATTGCTTATGACGTCAGTACTAAGCAAAATTTCAGATTGAAAGCGGTCTTGTTGTGGACAATTAGCGATTTTTCTGCCTATGGAATATTATCTGGATGGAGCACGCACGGAAGATTGGCATGTCCATATTATATGGAGGTTACAGATGCATTTCGACTAGTACATGGTAAGAAACCATGTTGGTCTGATTGTCATAGAAGATTTCTTCCTCGTGGCCATGCTTTCCGGAAAGATGAAAATATTTTCGGAAGAATATGGTGCAAAAAGAAGAGGCGCCGTGCATGCAAACCGGAACACAAATCCTTTATGAAAGATTGAACGCAATGGGTGATTTACAAGAATCGGTTGAATGCGGTGGAGATCGTGGGCATCGTAAAACTAAAGGTCAAGGTGAATGACATAAATGGTATAAACGTAGTATCTTTTGGGAACTACCAAACTGGAAATCATTGATATTACGTCATAATTTAGATGTTATGCATATCGAGAAGAAATTTTTTGATAACATCATAAATACTGTTTTGAATGTGGCGGATAAAACCAAGGATAATATATTTGAAGTCAATATGCCGACGACCTGAGTTGGAATTACGAGATAGAAGGTCACTTGTCCCGGTATTCAGATTGTCTGGTCCGGCGAAAACGACATTATTAAAGTGGTTAAAAGAGGACGTTAAGTTTCTCGATGGATATGCATCGGATATTGCTCGGACATTGGTTCGAGGCTGATCGGATTGAAAAGTCACGATTGTCATGTTTTCATGCAGCGGCTCATTCCAATTGCATTTGATGAGCTCTTACCAGAGAATGTTCACGATGTGTTATGTGAAATCAGCATATTTCTCATAGATATATGTTCGAGGAATTTAGAAGGTGATGACTTGGAAGTAATGAAAAACAATATCTCTGAAGTTTTATGTGCATTGGAAAAAGTTTTTCCGCCTTCATTCTTCGATGTCATGGAGCATTTGCCAAAACATTTACCAGATGAGGCAATACTCGGAGGGCCAGTTCAATTCAGATGGATGTATCCTTTCGAAAGGTTTTTCTTTCATTTAAAGAAAAAAGCAAAAAACAAAGCAGCGGTCGAAGGATCTATTGTCAAACAATACTTGCTGGAAGAAATCACATATTTCAGCACATTTTATTTCGATCGCATATTCAAACGAAAGAACGTCGTGCAACGAATGATCACACAAACTATCTGTATCAATATAATCCGCAGTTTGGCATAATTCCTGAAATTTTTACACCGATTGGACGTACAGAAGGTAAATCCGATGAATATTGTTAACACTAGAGGAGTATAATCACGTCCACACATATATACTACTAAATTGTCAAGAGTTATTATCGTTCGAAAGGTACGTACATGGTACATATTAATTTCAATCTTTATATATATATATATATTAAAATTTAATGTATTTTCATTATTCAGGATATTTGACGAATAAGTGCTTGGTACATATCCTCATCTAAATGCAAATGAACTCACTGACATGAAAGTTCAACATTATGGCTCATGGTTTCGAGATTACGTAAGTACTCATATATATATATATATATCGTACAAGTGAAATGTTCTGATGAAAGACTTCCTACGTGGTTAAAAGATTTGGCTAATGGTCTCGCACGAAATGTCATGTGTTGGCCAATCTTGTTTACTCGCGGCTACACGTTCCACACGTACGAACACAGAAAACATAGAAGCACATACAACTATGGCGTTTGCGTTAATAGTGATATAGAGAGTGATAACTTCTACGACATTTTAAACCAACTGGAATATCCCGGTCTCGTTGGGTTGAAGTTGATGCTTTTTAAATGTCAGTGGTTTGAATTGACGTCAACCCGGCATGACAATATGGCAAGTATGATCCATTCATCACAATAAATCAAGCAGATCAAGTATGTTACGTGCAATATCCAACTCATACGCGATTATGAAGACGTTAAACCCGAAGATGCTGAAGATGAAAACGATGATGAATTCAATGAACAAGCAAAGGAAGACTCGCCCATCGATGAATCTACTGAAGAAGAAATTTAAATACAATAATGTCTATTATGTGTAATAAATGTATATGATGTGTATTGTAAATGAATTGTAACGTTCATGATGTGTAATGTAAATGAATTGTAACGTTAATGATGTGTAGTAATGTATATGATGTGTAATCGAACAATCGAAATGTTAATACAATCGAATAGGTTATGTAAACGATGTTAGATGTATTAAAAATTAGAATTATCTAATTGATGCGTATCAGAGTTAAATAAAATAATCTAAACTACCCGCAAGTGCACGGCACGTGTGTAGTATTTTAGGTGTCGATCCCACAGAGACTACGCAACACTATCTAAACTCGGACTATGAATCAAACTCGCTAACGAACAAATATGGTGGAAGAATGAAATACTGAAAGTAAAATAAATGAGTTAGTTCTAACGATAAGACAAACGTTCTAGGAATCCAGTTTCACCACAAGACTACCGAAACCGACAATCAATCTATCTATCATGCAATCCCAGTTAAAGCTATCTAAGGCAGACGATCCTAACATGATATCTACCCTCTCTCAAGGCATAGACACGTGATCTAGACAAGTTGCCCCCTACTTTCGTGGCTGACACCTTGAACTAAACCCATAGGCTCTATGATTCATCCGTTTCACCCTCAACCGTTGCTACCCTACTTTCGTGGCCTAACCTCGATTGTTCTAAACCTGATCTTCTAGGACTAGAATTCTCCTTTCGGTCCTTCTCCAAATCCCTAACACATGCATCTACGTGGCCAGCGCAAACACAAGTAAATTGAAGCACTCAGATAAAGAATAGATAAACTAAAACGGGAAGATGCATTCAAAATAGATCAAAAGTCGTTCCGGGATAGCCAAGGGCTAATCCATTCTCCTAGAACAAACAAACTACTCGATCATGCGTCTGTAAACAAACATAAACAAAGTAGAAAATCTAAGGAACATGAAAACCAAACGAAACCGAAGTGTCGGGGCTTGATCTCCAAAAACCGAAGTGCCGGGTTGATCTCCAATGCTCCTTGCTTGCCTCCTCGCAAGAATTCTGCTCCAATCACGAACTGAATGAAAGGTCCAATATAAGCCCTCTCTAATGACGTCTTCTGGCCTCTTTTATGCCTCCTAAGTCGGTCTAAGTGTTGCCTTAATTGCCCCCACGAGTTCCCTTTTCTTTGAAGTTAATTTTACTTAACTTTGCTGGTTTCTCGGGTCGCGACCCGCTCGGGCGCTGAATGTGCCCGCTCGGGTGCGGCTAGGGCAGAACGCGTGAGTCAAGGCCTGCAAGTGATGCCCGATCGGGCATGGTGTGTGCCTGCTCGGGTAGGAGGCAGCTGTTCGGGCATTTCCTTGCCCGAGTCGTGCATGAATTGTGCACAAAATTTTCCGTAGCTTTTGCCCGATCGTGTATGAATTGTGCCCGACCGGGTGGAGGCTTTCCATGCTAAATCTCGTCCCGTTTGTCTCGTGATGATCCTCGAAGTTTCTCCTTAGCTCTGTGCATGTCCTTTAGCTCCAAAATGATCCAAATACGCGTAAAAACCTGTAAGAACATGAAAATACGAAAACAAGTAAAACGGATACAGAATCATACGTAAAGCAACACATATATAT
>CM071866.1:40518669-40567500 GCA_036759665.1 Gynandropsis gynandra
CGAGAGGATGAGGCAGCCTGTTGTGCTATGGAGTTTTCCAACATCTTCACATGTGTACTCAGACACGCCACCTGAGATTTAAGCTCACTAATCGTTGTCCCCACATCCGCGTCGAATTTGGCTTGTTGCTGCTCCTGCTTCTTCATAAATTCGAGCAATACCCCCTCTAGGTTTGATGAAGCGGCTTGAGGAGGTTGAGGGGCTTGCGGAGCTTGCTGGAATTGCTGGTTGTTTCGATGGTATGGCTGCTGTGATGACTGAAATCCCGAATACCTTACCGGTTGAGTCGTTCGATACGAAAGATTCGGGTGATTCCTCCAACTCGGGTTGTAAGAATTCCCGAATTGAGTGCTGCCTTGCTGATGGGCATAGTTTATCTGTTCGTAATCCTCACGTACCGTGCATTGATACGCTACATGCTCCGTATCTCCGCAATTCGTATAGTACATGGCATTCGCTGCATTGCCCGTCGCTTTGCTCTGATTCGGCTCGTACAGGCGACGAGGGCAGTTCATCAGCTCGAATGCCTCCTCGACGCTCAGATCCATGAATGATCCTCTGGCAGCGTTATCCAACCTCATACGATGCTCATCTGCAATCCCGTTATAGAAAGTTTGGATAACGTACCACTGCTCAAGACCATGGTGTGGACACAACTGTAGAAGATCCTTGAATCTACCCCACGCCTCAAACAAAGTCTCTCCATCTCTGCATCTGAATGTTGTGATTTCCCCTCTCATCTGAATCGTCTTGCTCGGAGGAAAAAAACGTGATAGGAACAGTGTGCAGAGCTGGTCTCAAGTGGTGATAGATCCAGCGGGGAGTGATTGCAGCCAATTTTTCGCTCGTCCCCCAATAGAGAAAGGGAAGAAACGCAGCAAGATTGCATCCTCTGAGACTCCGTGAATTTTGAACGTACCTGAAAGTTCAAGGAAGTCACTAAGGTGCTGATGGGGATCCTCATGGTTTCCACCCATGAATTGCTTCTGATAAAGCATATTGATCATCGCTGGCTTAATCTCGAATTGTTCTCTTGCAACAGCAGGCATCCTTATGGCTATTTGCACGTTGTTCATGTTCGGCACCACGTAATCCCTTAGACGACGTGGTGGAGGAACCTGTGGTTCTCGTGGTTGAGGCACGAGTGGCTGTTGCTGCATTTGCCCCAAATTACCGAGAGGGCAACAGCAGGCATCCTTATGGCTGTTTGCATATTGTTCATGTTCGACACCACGTAATCCCTTAGACGACGTGGTGGAGGAACCTGTGGTTCTCGTGGTTGAGGCACGAGTGGCTGTTGCTGCATTTTCCCCAAATTACCGAGAGGTAACTGAGCATGTTCAAAAGAACGAACGAAAGGAACTTAGGTAGAAAGAATCGAAAGTAAACAAAAGCAAAAATAAAATAAAAACAAAAATAAAGCAAGAAGGACTCAAGGTTCGAATCTAAGATGCGTTGACAATAGTCCCCGGCAACGGCGCCAAAAACTTGATGCGTATCAGGGTTAAATAAAATAACCTAAACTACCCGCAAGTGCACGGCACATGTGTAGTATTTTAGGTGTCGATCCCACAGAGACTATACAACACTATCTAAACTCGAACTATGAATCAAACTTGCTAACGAACAAATATGGTGGAAGAATGAAATACTGAAAGTAAAATAAATGAGTTAGTTCTAACGATAAGACAAACGTTCTAGGAATCCAGTTTCACCACAAGACTACCGAAACCGACAATCAATCTATCTATCATGCAATCCCAGTTAAAGCTATCTAAGGCAGACGATCCTAACATGATATCTACCCTCTCTCAAGGCATAGACACGTGATCTAGACAAGTTGCCCCCTACTTTCGTGGCTGACACCTTGAACTAAACCCATAGGCTCTATGATTCATCCGTTTTACCCTCAACCGTTGCTACCCTACTTTCATGGCCTAACCTCGGTTTTTCTAAATCTGATCTTCTAGGACTAGAATTCTCCTTTTGGTCCTTCTCCTAATCCCTAACACATGTATCTACGTGGCCAGCGCAAACACAAGTAAATTGAAGCACGTCGCAAATACAAGTAAATTAAGCGCTCAGATAGAGAATAGATGAACTAAAATGGGAAGATGCATTCAAAGAAGATCAAAAGTCGTTCCGGGATAGCCAAGGGCTAATCCATTCTCCTAGAACAAACAAACTACTTCTAAGTGTTGCCTTAATTGCCCCCACGAGTTCCCTTTTCTTTGAAGTTAATTTTACTTAACTTTGCTGGTTTCTCGGGTCGCGACCCGCTGGGGCGCTGAATGTGCCCGCTCGGGTGCGGCTAGGGCAGAACGCGTGAGTCATGGCCTGCAAGTGATGCCCGATCAGGCATGGTGTGTGCCTGCTCGGGTAGGAGGCAGCTGGTCGGGCATTTCCTTGCCCGAGTCGTGCATGAATTGTGCACAAAATTTGTCGTAGCTTTTGCCCGATCGTGTATGAATTGTGCCCGACCGGGTGGAGGCTTTCCATGCTAAATCTCGTCCCGTTTGTCCCGTGATGATCCTCGAAGTTGCTCCTTAGCTCCGTGCATGTCCTTTAGCTCAAAATAATCCAAATACGCATAAAAACCTGTAAGAACATGAAAACACGAAAACAAGTAAAACAGATACGGAATCATACGTAAAGCAACACATATATATCGAAAACGTCTCTTAAATGTGGCAAGAAATACGTATGAAAACGAGATGATCACTAATACCAATAGGCATCCGTTGAAAATTGGTAACAGATGCCGATTGATACACGAATTCGCCCCCGACACTTAGAAAAATTTTCTAAGTTTTCCACATTTCCAATGGGCATCCGTTGGTAATTTGTAACGGATGCCCGTTAGCAATATTCTAACAGACTTCCGTTGTTAATTTGTAACGGATGCCCGTTAACAATATTTTAACGGGCTTCCGTTGGTAATTTGCAACGGATGACCGTTGGACTAGGAAATGATGCCTACCCTAGGTAATGACGTTATGGTAAAAAAATTACTATTTTGATTTGTATTATTATATGTTATAAATATTATCTAACTTTGTATTGTTGATTTGAAGGTTTGATGTTGATGATGTACTGAAACTCACCAACAACCTCATTATCCAAGGGTGCTTACGGGACGAGTTATACTATTCCTGGCAAGTTACGCCAGAAGTTGTGCGCCAGCGATGGTGGCACACTTTTATTGTAAGTTTTTTTAATTAAATTTCAACTTTTTACATATATATATGTTATAAAACTAAAAATTTTATAACTTTGTTTACAGTGCTCATACAGATGGAGACGAAAGGATATGTTGCGCATCTACACAGCATGGATGCGTGACATGCAGGCACGGATGCGCCTGATGATGAACGGTGTGAAACGCAACTATTACGCCAACAATCGCAAACCGAGATGGGCAACGGAAGCGGTCTTTAGTAAAATGATTCAGTATTGGGAGTCCGCAGAATTCAAGGCCAAGAGCGAGAAGGCCAAACAATGTCGCTACGGTGAGAAGGTTCCGGAGATGGTCCGTATCGCCATACTTCGGGATCAAAATCCTTCCCGAAACGAAGAAAAGAATAGGTAAAATTTTCTTTATTTAATTTTTTTGTTTATTTAAATATTTATCTAACAACTTTATTTTATATTATAGATGCAACGGATAGGAAGAGAACCGACTCTTCTTGAGCTGGTATTAGAAACCCATGCCAAGAAGAAGCCAATTGTCGGGGAAGAGGCCGACGAACCCGAACTCGTCGATCCTCGAGCGGAGTAAACCGTGAGAGCTGTGACGGAGAAGACCACACATCAATCTCAAGCTTGCGGTTCAAGCCCCAACGAACTCAGTCCTTTACAAAAGGACAAAATTTATTTAGAGGTAAAAGTTCATTATTTTATTTCTCGATTATTAATGAAATAATATGTAAAAATCTAACGTTTCTTTTGTTTGTCTTGTAGTTGGTGAAACCTTATAAGGGACGTTTATACGGTCTCGGGGCGTTTCAAAAGGATATCGTCGAGGACGCCACGACGGTACCTCCCGCAGTGCAAGAGAGTTTCACGTAGGGGTGGGCGTTTCGGGTTTCGGGACGGGTTCCTCGGGTTCGGGTCGGGTTCGGGTTCCTCGGGTTCTAAAAAATTGAACCCATAATAACCCATTTGGTTTTCGGGACGGGTTCCTCGGGTTTCGGGTTGGGTTCGGGTTGTTCGGGTTCTGAAATATTGAACCCATAAAAACCCGAATTGTATTCGGGTTCGTTCGGGTTCTTCGGGTTTTCAATGGTTAATTCGGATTTTCAATGATTAATTTGGGTTTAAAACGCGTTTTCGGTTCTAAATTTAACATACAACAAATTTAAAAAAATACAATGCTCTAAAACTCCATAAACAACAATACCAAGTAAACATTTAAAAATAGTTCCAAATAAAAAATCCGTAAATTCAATTCATTCGTTCTTGTTCTTGAAGAGACTTCTACTCCGAAACACGCCAAAATAAACTTCTTCAACCTGAAATTTAAACACTTTTTATGAGTTTAGATTAGAAACACATAAATAATAAATAAAGAGTGTAAAAAATAAATACCTAATCAAGTTGTATGAAAAAGAAATCACGTCTCATAATCTTCCATCCTTTGAGTCCGATATGCTACATAAGAAAGTTTAAAACAATAAATTTAAAGTTAACATAATATGATAAAAAGAATTATAAAAAAATCATACCTTGAGAAAGTGTGTCTATGAATTCGTTTTCTTCCATTAATTGTTGAAGACTTTTTGTTGTATCTACCCGATACGATGATCGCAACCAATTTTGTGTCAAAACCAAAGCCTCAACCATATTAGGAGTCAATGAACTCCTATATTGATCTAGAATACGTCCACCGGTACTAAATGCTGATTCGGATGCAACAGTTGAAACCGGAATCACAAAAACATCTCTAGCCATTTGCGCTCACAAAACATTGCAGAGATGTCTAAACCCAGCATTCTCAACTATAGAAAGTGGCATTTCATCCATGATAATCATCTTAACCGTTGCTTGTCGACATGCTTCTTGACTAAATCCACGAGCAACAAGCATATTAACATCACTTTGACTTTCATTATCAGCTCTAGTTAAGACCTTTTGACTATCCGCTTCAACAACATTCTTATAACTTTTGCAGATTCGAAGATGTTTATTCATGCTACTAGTCCCATTTTTAATACTCCCACATTTCAATCTTATACTACAGTAATTACACTTACTGTATTCGTCATTTTCTCTGGAAAAATGTCCCCATACATCAGACCGTTGAATGTATTGCTTTTTGGATTTGGGAGGCATGTCACTTGTCGCCGATGTCGCAACCCTTTTGTTCGATTGAACTTCATTGTCACCGGAATCAAAAACTGTCATTTCCATCTGAAACATAAACCAGAAACCAAACCCGTAAACAAACCAGAAATCGAACAACAAACACGAATCCAACAAACAGAGCGATGCAAACACGAATCGAACAAACACACGAATCGAACAAACAAAATTTTTACCTCTCACCGATGCAAAGGATGGGCGAGCGACGGATGGCGGATGAGGGCGAGCGAAGCGACGGCGGATGAGGGAGCGACGGCGGATGAGGGCGAGCGGCGACGGCGAGCGAAGCGAAAGACGAATGGGCGCGAACGGCGGACTGAGACGAATGGGTTACTCGGGCGACTGCGAACGGCGGACTGAGACTAGGGGCGACGGCGACCGGCGGACGACGGAGAATATGGGTGACGGCGGACGGAACATACGGGGGAGCAGCCGAGTCGAGCAGTCGAGCGTTTGAGAGAGCGAGAGAGAAAAGGGCGTGCGGCAGGCAGAGTCACAGAGAGAGTAAAACGTAAACTTAGGGTTTTTTTGGTTTCGGGTTCCTCGGGTTCTCCCGAACCCAACCCGGACCGACCCGAACCCGTTCGGGTTCCAGATTCAGAACCCATATGGGTTTTAGGCAAAACCCATTATCTTATGGGTTGGGTTTTTTCGGGTTGGGTCGGTCTGGGTCGGTCCGGGTAACCCGAAATGCCCACCCCTAGTTTCACGCAACAACGACGGATCCAGGAGCTCAAAGCCAAAGTTCAGCACTTGGAGAGCGTCATTGAGTTGATGGGGCAAGGGAGGGGATCAACGTCACAGCAAGAACCGGGTCCCGATTCAGATGCAACGCCATCTAGAGGTGATCGCGATCACAGAGACGATATCGACCCCGCTGATTTAAACGAAATGTAATAGGATAGATTAACGTAGTTTTAGTTTTTTGTGAACAATTTAATATTTTAATTAACAACTTTTTGTTTTAAAAAATATTTTTAATTTTAAAAATTTTATTTTTTTTTATTTTTTTTCAAGATTTCCAACAGATGTCCGTTGGAATTTCTAACGGGCATCCGTTGGACGATATTTCCCGCCAAATGGGAACGGATGTCTATTGCTCTTTCCCGCCACTTTCCAACGGATGCCCGTTGGAAAGATAAATTCCTGCTCATTTTCCCCGCGTAAATGGCAACGGACGTCCGATATCCGTTACAAATATTTTCAACTGGCGTCCGTACCAATTTTCCAATGGAGATACTCGTTGAAATGTCCGTTACAATTTTGCAACGGATAATATCCGTTGGAAGACCGTTGTGAATTGCAACGGATCCAAATTTCCAACGACCGATTCTCAACGGACGGAAATCCGTTGTCATCCGTTGGAAAGGGCCCTTTCCAACGGATTTTAGGCATTTTCCAACGGATATGTCCATTGGAAAATGCCTTTTTTTTGTAGTGTAAGTAGTCATCGCTGCTACGAAATGACGATATGCCAACGAAAAACGATTACAAGAAATCAAATGTGAGATAGGATATGGGGTACCTAAGGATGAAACAGAGGATGGTGATTCTTGAAGTGACCGGCTCAAAACTTGAACAATGTTAATAATATAATCACAAAGATGTGTAGAAGGTATCTTTGGCCGCAAGCCACGCCCCATAGTTGAATCATGATAAGGTTTATCCATGACCGGGGCAAGAATCATCTCAGGTGACATTAGAGAATCTATCCTATGAACTAGTTTTGTTTAATAAGTAATATCCATGTTATCACTAACGAGAAATGACTTAGATGGGAGAATTCTTGGTGGGGAATCCTTTATTTAGGAGAGTCTCCATGTGAAAAATAAGGAAAATGCATAATAGAAGGATAATTGATTGATCTACTAGTTGTTGGGAAGTTGTTTAGCTGTTAGAGATCTTCGAAAGAGGAAAATAGATGATCTGATAGGATAATATTGGCTTGGACGATTTCCTAGCCGTTGGGAGGACTTTCCTTATTCATATCACCCAAGCCCGTTGGTTGTAGGTGGATGGGTTGAAACTTGATTCAATGTAGAAGACCGTCATGACGTTTTCTTGAGTTGGGACTGAATCCACCTTTTGATCAAGAGTTTCTCATGCCTCAGTCACTATCTCCGCTGGCTTGTTACACAACCTTTCTTGAAAATCATGGTAGCTTAAACCATCTAGAAATTTATCCATAAAATATTCTTCATGTTCATGAATTTTTAGCCTACTTTGAAGATGCTCAAATTGTTCGAAATATTCTTGGATTGTCCCACTTATTTAGGTTAATTTTCGATATTTTCGTTTTAAAATCTCTATAGAAGTGCGCTGGTACATACCTTCTTTTGCATGATGGTTTTCATTTCCCTCCACGTAGTGACTTATTCAAGACGCGTACGATGTCTAACACTCACCTCACGATCCCACCAAGTGAGAGCGTTGTTCGTGAGTTGTGTTGCTACGTATTGTACCTTTTTGCACTCTATGTAGATGTAACAATAAAAAAATATTGCCCATCCATCTCTTCCAATTGAGATAAGCTTCTGGGTCAACACGTCTAGTAAAAGTAAGCTATTTTATCTTAAACATGTTGCCATATCGTGATTCCCTTTGATAACGCCATGGTGCTTCATCGTCGACCTCATTATCTTCATGCACGTACTTGAGATAATGTCGACGAGGTTGCTGTAGCGGATCATTATCATCCTCATTATTGTGTGCAAATCTTTGTTCCCTATGCCCAGGGTGCGGGTCGAGGTTCATTCTCTTTTCTTTTTGCTTTGCCCTTCAAGTTTTATTTGTTTAGCCAAAGATCGAGTTGGTTCTTTTATTTTTAGAGATTTTTCTAGGTGAATCAATCTCGACTTCATTAGTTGTAGTATTTTCATAATCACGTCAATTTGATTATTGCCTTGAGATTTTTTTGCTTTCTTTGCCATATTCTTCGGTTTACTATTTTATTCTTTTTGTATTTTTTTGTTTTTTAAGGATAGAAGTATACCTTTGGTCCTTGAACCAACCTTTGATACCAAGATGATACACGCCTCAGGGTTAGATCTCAGAATGCATATGGAGAATCCGTTAACCTCGATCATTTGAGTATGATTCATCAGGTTAGAGAGGTTCTTTTGGTTGGCCTAAGGGTACCCTGTTGAAAATTCGTTCGTTGACGGTGGATCATGGTAGGTTATGGTGGAGGATCTCTTGACTGGTCTAAGAGCACTCTTCAAGATTCGCCCGTCTATGGTGGTTCACAAGTGTTTAGGGTGAAATGCAGGACACCGCAAGAGTTTTGAAAACCTCTTGATTCAATCGGATATGATTTTAATTTTTCTTGAACAAATGGAAGACATCTTACTCTTGACAAACGACCAAGAAAACAAAATTTATTTCTTTCACAAATTCAGTCTTCTATTACAAATGGTGGAGAGTCCTTTATATTGGAGAGGCTCCACGTGAAAATAAAGAAAATGCATAATAAGAGGATAACGAATTAATCTACTAGCCTTTGGGAAGTTTTCTAGCCGTTGAAAAACTTCAGAAGAGGAAAATAGATGATCTAGTGGGATTAGATTGGCTTGAACGATTTGGGGGAGGATTTTTGGGCCGTTGGAAAGGATAAAGAAGGATCTTTAACTTTTGTCTTTCCTTATCTATATAACCCGAGCCCATTGGTTCTAGATTTGGTAGGTTGAGACCCGGTTCAATATAGAAGACGCACGTTACGATTCGTTGAGTTGGGCTCAAATCCATCTTTTGATCAAGATTCTCCCATACCTCTTTCATTATCTCTGCTACTTTGTTACACAAGCTCCTTGCTCATCCATGTGTGAATAGGTCATGGGAAGATTCTTTCCGCTCCGCTCCTTGAGTTAACTCCTCGTTTGTGTGATCCTCCTTTGGATTCGCTTTGTGTCTGATTTCCTCATCACATTCTTTCTTAAAGTTAGGATAACCGACAAAAACACATAATCAACTTCGTGATGCAAACTTGTCACCATGAGTTTTGATTGTGTACATAACACGATGATCCAAACACTCGAATATGATCAAACGATGGAGGAGTACCATTCAAGACTTCATACAGTGTTTTCCCATCAGGAAGGGGTGTGTGACTATGGTTAATAAGATATGCTGCAATGAGAACACTTTCAGCCCAAAACTTGATTGGTAAACAATATTGGAAAATCAGAGCACGTGGAACATTGAGTATATAACGGTGCATACGCTCTACTCAACCATTCTGTTGTGTTGTTCTTTCACATAAAGTCTCACGACGAATGCCAAATTTGACGAAATAATAAATCATCCCGAAAAATTGCGTTCCATTGTAACTCTGAATGGTTTAGACATGTACATTATAGTGACGATTCACCATCACAAGAAGGGCCAAATACACTTCCCGACTTCCAATTTAGCATTTAATAAGTAAAGCCATACTCCTTTAGAAAATTCATCGACAATGATCAAATAATTTTGAGTGCCTTATAAATATGAAGTACGGTGGAGTCCCCACAAATTACAATGCACCAACTAAAAAATAAACGATGTTTTATTAGTACTCATGGGAAATGAGTCACTGTTTGGCTCAAAAATAGATATCACCATCCTTATAGTCTTAATGATGTTGAACAACAATAGACAAAACTAAATTCAAAACATAAGAACGCAGATGACCCAAACGAGCATGACAAAGATCATCTGAAAAACGTGTCTGAACCGAATCTATATTCACAATCCTTTTAAAGAAGTAAAGCCTTACCTGCTCCAATTAGTGTCCTGGTAATGTGGTGCTAAATGATACAATCTGTTTCTCGACACAGCTCACAAATAGATATGAGATTACAACTCAGTCTCGAAATATAAAAGACATTATGAAGTATGAACGATACATATAACACCATAGTTCCTTTTAGTTGAAATCACACTTTTTCTAGTATGAATTCCGACATAAGGCGGCGCCATATAAACCTTCTTGGTCATCAAATTAGGACATCCACTCATATGATTGTTGATGCCAAAGTCGAGAATCCAATTACCATAAATTCTTATGAGTCAAGAGTCTCGGTTGCAACATGCTTATAATAAAGCAATTCGAGCAAAGAATTCAACAGATAAAGAAACGTCCGAGAAAATCACAAAATCTTTATGTGAGATAGACACAAATGCCGTTTTGGTATTCGTAGATGAAGAAGATTGCGTCGTCGCAGCATTGACATGCACCACGTATGATCGTCCACGTTCACCTGGTGAGGAACCACCGCAGACTTCAGCTAAACCATGTCCCGTAGAACCATTGCGTGATGAAGTACATTTAAACCATCAATCCAGATATTCACCTTTACAACTACAATGAGAACACACCATTGAAAGGTCACAAACATCAATGTAATTAGAAATTTTGGAATCATGTTGCACCTCAAATGCCATGACTTTTTGTCGCGATTCAGATGTCTTCAAAATTGATTTCACAGCTTTATCTTGTACCACTATAGCAAATACGCATTTCACAGGCGATAGTAGATCAAACGCCAAAAGATTGGATGCACGATTCCAAATAAAGTATCATCAAACCCAAAAATAAAAAATATGAACTATATCATCTTCTCGTTTCTTGTAAAATTTAGTCACAAGGTTGCATTAGCAGCCACCACACGGACAACCACCACATTCACACACTGATAATGAATCTTATACCTGCAATATCTTTCCACAAATTCTTCGGTTTTCTATAATAGAATTGTACAGAGATTCTTTGCTACTTAAAGTTCTGATTTCAACTTAAGGATACATGGTCTAATCTGTTGCTAAAAAAGTAGTTCAATTTGATGTCTTCCCATAGTTCCCATGCATTCTTAATGTGAAATACGTTGGAACGATGTCCTGGAGATATAGTATTCTGGATCCAAGATACAATGTGTGAGTTATCAGCCCACCGATTATTTAAATCCTTAAAGTCTTCGAAGGCTTTGTTATAGTGTCATCAACAAAGCTAAACTTCTTTCGTGATTAAAGAGTTGTACGTATTTCACGAGTTCAATCAATATAATTATGATATGTCATCTAAGAAATAAGACACCCAGGATTATCACTCACCGTGAGATCATAAGGTGAAATCTTCTGATGAGTAGCAGCGATCGAAGGATCCGAACTAGTTGATTTTTGAAGTCATAATTTTTTATATCCTTTTTTATTACTTAAATTATCTCTTTTCTCTCACTAACTCGAGGAACAAACCGAGAAATCTCTTCTCGATCACCTAAGAAACTAAGCGAGAAATCTCCTTCTTCTCTTTCGGCAATAACACTGGTACACTCACCGAGAATGACACTGAAAAAACCGGAGGTAGAATCACCGAGAATGACACCGAAAATAATGCCAGAAATACCGAAAGAGTAACTAGATGAAAACATAAATCTCAAAATTAGAACACCGGTTGACAAAAATCGAGAAAAGTCGAGGACAAAGAACCTGAGCACAAGTGGAAAAATGAGGACCAAATGCCGAAGATGAGGAAACTAGAATCCGAGCCACCCATGAAATAGAACTTGTTGGAATTTACGACTACATGCACAAAGAACTTTGATAAATCATATTTTTATTGATGTATTCTACAAATATTCACACTTTAAAATTTATCATGATAATATCATTTTTATTGTCAAATATAATTTTTTTTCAATAAGACATAAAAAACGAGCACTCATTCAATTGCGTAATATTGTTTTTGCAATATTTATTGACAACAAAACTGTTACAGTAACGATATTTCAACCGTTGTACTATCATGTATTTCACTACTTAAAAGGACTTTGTTCCTAATAGAGACTGACATTTATTATATTTGTGTATTTGCAATTGTTGTTAACTTGTTATGATGTCTATACTATTGAAATGATATTTAAATATCTTGAAATCTTTTTTAAACCATCACATTTCATTGAAATAATAAACAAGTATATGTATAAAAAGAAAAAAGTAAAAAAATAGATAAAAAAAGGAAGAACAATGAAATGTGAGAGAAATAAATCTAAAATTGTTTGTAGGGATTTTATTCAAAAAAAATATATTAACTGGTTTATTTTCAGCAATTATAAAAAATATAAAGAAGTAAAGAGAAGAATGTATCTCATGATTTGAGGAATATTGAAAATTTTAAGAATGGAACATTAAGTGAACAACAAAGTTTTAAACTGATAATTTTACTTGTTTTTTATTCTTTAAAATATAAATTAAACCGATCATTTGTGAAATTTTTATTTTTTAAAATATAATTTATGCCTTTATAGGTGGCCAAACATATATCATTTATCAATTTTTAGAAGATAACTTATCTCTTTATTTTAATGCCTTTATATATGTGTGTCTTTTAGCCATATCATCAAGATATTTTAAGGTCTTTTGCGTCATAGTAAAATACTCTAGAATATGAAAAAATTAATATATTGCATTCTTGTGGTTCTATATATTATTAAGATATCGATCAGTGTATTCTTTTCTAGTAAATTAAGAAATGTTCTCTCCTAACTTGTCAACTAGTTGAGTTAAAGTATGAAACTCAGTTATTGTTACGAACAAATTTCATCGCACCAATATATAAAATCTTATATGTTGTTCCTTTGCATCTAAAACATTGGATTTACAAAATATCGTCCGAAAAATAAATTGTAATTATTATATCATCACTTTACAGTGCAAATGTTTAGCCAATGAGAGAACACATGGCCGATCACTTGAATCCAATAGTAATGCTTGATCGAAGTGATATAACATTCGACTAAGCTTTTGATTTAGGAAGGCAACAACTCTTCTGCTAAACAACACGAAAATCAATGCCGTTTTCCATGTAAATCTGCACTGTTAAGCAATTATAACGCAAATCCAAAACAATTTTAATGTCATCGGCAAACAAATTTTGCATTACAACGTAATTGATATTCGTAACACAATTTCTATACCGTCGTAACGCTGCAAAAATGCAAAAAACGTAAGAATTCTGTTGCCTCTATTTAAACTACAAAATCATCTAAATTTTCTCATTAGATACAATTTTGAGTATCTCGGAGAATATTCTTAGAATATTAAGTGAGATCTCGAAGAAAATTCTTGTATAAACAACAAGGATCGTATTCGTTAATAATGAGTTCCAGACTCACGTCGGTTTTGAAATTATGATCCTTTCATCTTATCATTGCAAGCAGAACAAATAGATTTACTTCTATAGTTGAACACAAAGCAACAACGGGAGAAGTGAATTCACTTTTCTATGTATTTATGTTTAGAAAATACTTAGATGTAATGTATGGTAAATTTAGTTGGTTTAGAATGAATTATCATATTTTGGTGTAGAGAATTAGGTGTATTTTGAATATTTAGATCGATTTAACTTAGTTAAGTCGGTCTAGTTCAATTGTGTCGGTTTATTCGGCTAAATTTTATTAGGCTAGTTTAAATTAGGACGGTTTAGACCAATTTTGGTCGAATTAGTTTTGAATTGATTTATGGTTGAAATCCGGTTTGATAAATTGGTTTAGAGTTGAAGTTGAGTTATATTTAGAATCCTTATAGAGTTGGAAATTGAGTTCGCATTAAAGATTTTTTTGTTACTTTGTTTTTTACAATTAATTTTGTTATATTTGCAAGACGTCTCGTCGTTTGTACGAGAGAGGTTCAGCGAGTACTTTTTCTCGCACACCCGAAGGAACTTTAGTGACCAACAACTAGCTTACAGTCACGTGGATGATCGTCTATTTCACCTTTTCCCCCGACATCATTGCAGCGACAACGTACGACATCTTTCTCTAAATGAGAACGTGCTATTGTAGATGATTTTATCCACGTCCTAGAAGTTTCCAACATGAAGGAGCTTCTATGTTGCCCTGATCGCACCTTAACGCATTGGTTACATTAAGAGAAGACTCCAACTCTGAATGGTAGATCGACATATTGATAAGTATCTCGAATTGATTTTTTCTTCCTGATATTGATGCTTTTGTTGGGTTTAACATCCTTTATTGCATCAAAATAAACTATTTCGGCCTATAAACGAGTTGGATGTCGATGCTAGAGTCTACCAAAAACTATTGGGGAAAGGTATTACTGTAAATAATAATTTTTATTTTTTATTTTATAATTAATTCTTAAAATATTATTTTTTTATCTACTCATTTCAACAAAATGGTATTAGAAATCACAATATCATAATGTGGTGTACGACTAGTGTAAAGATTAGTGACGAAACGACTTAACTCATTAATCATGAATGATAAAGAGAATTGGCAAGTCAATCCGCATTTAAGATAGGTCCTCCGAATCTGGAAATCTAGGAGGCACTGATGGATCAATTATTGCATCCAATCTTTTTTTAGAGGGACGATAAAGCGTAGAGTAGCTAAAATAAACCTTTTGCACTAAATAATGTATCTTTGATGCATAAATACGATGTGAAGGTATTCGCGAAAGTCCATCACTACTTGGTAAGTTATTTTGATATTTTAATTGTTAACTAATTGTTTCAATATATATAATAATATTGAACTTGAGCAACATTATTACGGCTAACTAATAACTTTAGTCTAGTTATTATACAAGATCCGCCAATGATCGGATGGAATATTGGTCCACGGTAAGGCCTAACCGAGAAGAATGTACTAAAAAACTTGTATTCCATTCGTATATATAGATAGTTTTTATTTATTATTTTTTATAGATTTTAATTAATTTTTTCAAATAACGGGATCCATTAACGCAACAAGACACATTGTTGAGTTAATGCACTGGCTCCACAATCAAATCACACACGCATGCTCAATGTGTTTGACCTCTATATTAGTATCTTTTTTCATTTAATTGTTCTTCTATTTTTTATATTACTAAAGTTTAACAATATTTTCTTTTGCAGATCATCCAATCGAATCGATGTGCTTGTTTATTCGTTTTAGGCTTTTTAAAGTCCCAGATCATCAGGACTTCACGGGTGCATGCGACGAGTGGATGATTTGACCATCTAGCATGCGACTTGCAAGATGAGGATAAGTGATTCAAAATCAGTTGTGGAGTTCATCGAAAATCCATTTAGCATTCGAGCCCAGCTTTTGCTCCTCTAGTGCCATTCCCATTCTTGTTTAGCTCCAGCGCTCGCCAAGGGATCATGGTCTTTTTTTTCTCCGCAAATCAATATTACGAGATCATGAAACTTTTTAAATGAAAATTGATTTTTATATTTTAATTTATAACTTTTAGTTGTAAATTAAAAATATATCCAAAAAATTGATACCACCTACCCAAATTGTATTGTCGTCGCGTTGACGTGAAGAGTGTATGAACTCCATAGCTAATTATTACGCAAAATTGCATCGCATTTTAGTTATAAATAGTAACTCAAATAGTCGTTGCAATTGTTTTTCCAATTGTAGTAAAATGTCTTGTTAGATTTCTCGAAAAATTTACCTATGATAGTTCCAATGCGATTTATTAGCATTTGTAACACGAATACGTTACATTTTCATTAAAAATGATAACGCCAATTTACGTCAGAATTGCATCACTGATGTAACACCAGACCGACGCTTTCCATTGACCAAAAGTGCAATAAATAACACATGTTTTGCGATGAAAATAATAATTTCCAATTAAAAATTGATTATTTCCAACACAAAGATGCGACATAAATTATGTGGCTTTTTTTTCTTTTTGTAGTGTTCATAGAATTGCAAGGATCGAGCAATGGAACACTTGGTCCAAATATATGCTATATATAATCGAACTACTCCATTCGAGTTGGAGCGTTGATAACATACACAACAAATTTGGATTTTCCAATATAAAGATTTACAAGAGAATGAGTCCGAACATGGCGAGGAATTAGATTTTCGTACTCTAGTAGGTCCCTTATATAGACAATATCAATATCGATACGTTTTGTACACTCGAAAAACACTGATTTGAACTTATATGAAATGATGCTTTACTATTCAGAATTAATAAACATTGGACGATTATGTATGTTATAACCAAGATCATGACGAATATTCTTTAGATGAATGAGATGATCCACCAATCTCTTGTACTTAGATGAATACGAGAATTGCACAATATCATGTATTTTGCAAAATTTTGATGGTTTTCCAAAGGACATCAACCCAAATTTTCCATTAGTAAGATATTTAAGAGATAATGTCAATTTTATATTTGAGTTGGGACATATGGATGTTATCTTTATTGCAAAAAACTTCGATACCAAGGAAATATTGCAATTCCATGAGATCCTTCATGTAGAAACCTATAGAAATGTAATTCTTAAGAAGCTGAATCACTTTGATCGAAGATCCCATAATAATAAGATCATTACGTAAACAAGAACTTGTAGACGATTTGATTTCAATGATATTCCGATATAGCCTTAAAGGAGACCTAGAGTTTGTGGAGTCAACATCAATAAGTTTGTTTAAGAACATATAAATATTTTCAAAGTTGATAAACACGAGATAAAACAGAAACTGGGCGAATGTTTCATGTTAACTTTTTCGACAAGATCACGATATGACAAATTATTATGAATGTCCATCTAATGTATTTACTAATTATGTGCAGACACAACAACATGAAATACCTCAATTCAATATTACTACAAATTTTGAATTTATGGAAAAAATGTCCAAAATAATTAACAAATCATTACTTTAGAGGTAATTTCTAAATTCTAAAAAATTATAGATGAACTTCATTTTGTCTATTGACAAATTTTTATATGGAACTAAATTTCGTCTTCAATCCATAGCTAATTTAAAAAAGTCAAAAAAGAAATAACAAAATCTATTCATATTCTTCTGTCATTTGCTTCTAGAACACCTTCGTTCATGGTCACGGTTGCACCTTGTCCTTCATTGTTGTCAGTTCCTTAATTCACTAACGTTGTTCTCATTGCTTTTGCACGGTCATGGGTTTGTTCACCGTCCTCACTAATTTGGAAAAGTCCTTCGGATTTTTGGTTCGTTTCCTTTTCCTATGAATTTGGAGAAGTTTGCAAAATTTGTATTGTCCATGGGCTCATCATTGTTTTACCCGCTGGGAAATCGGTGGCCTTGGAGTGTAAGTCAAAACTATTAATCTTTAAATTTTGGGACAAATTTTATATCTATCCTTAACTTTAAAGAGGAATAAAAACTCATCCAAAAATTTCGACCCTCAAATTAAAAAAAAAAATTAGTAGTGACTTATTGTAGGATGGTAGATATTTTATAGCCAAGACACCGAGATGAAAATGACATCCAAATAGAGGAGATCATAGAAGAAATCATCATCATGGAGAGGATAGTGCCACCAAGACGCCATCTCTTGAAGAGATTATGGTCCAAAACGTGAGGAAGACGAGAATCAGATCCTCCTCGTGAGGTGCCCTTCGCGAGGCGCATATCAGTTACGGATGGATGAAACTCGTTCGAAATGCGTAAGGAAATATTTTTCAGACGAATTAAGAACGTTTGTTTTTTTCTAATAGTGGAAATCATCTTTGTGATATGGGTAAATTTTGTCGCATTATCAATGCCTTATTCTTGTTCGTTCCCAAGAATAAAAAGATATGCCTTATACGATTCAATATCACCATCAAATTTGTATTTGATCTTATAAATCCAATTTTAAACCAATCGTTGTCATTTTTCAGAAGAAGAGTTTTGAGCTTCCAAGTGTTGTTCTTTGCAAGTTCGTCGAGCTCGTATTGCGCACATCACCATTTCTAATCCAATGTGACATGTTTATATGTATGTGGTTCAATCCATGTATTCATAGCTGCGAGAAAAATATAATAGCAAGGAGTAATATCACAAAAGACATAAAATGATCAAGAGGATACCTCAAAGTCAAAACTCGATGAAGCATTAGAGATGGCCCAAATATGTAGGGTATTGATCAGATAATCATTAAGTCAAGCGTGTTGAGTTTTGTAACAAAGAACAACATCATTTGGTTGTGTCTCTTCCATATTGTGCACATCACTCGATGGAAAAGAAGAAGTTAGAAGATTAGAATAAAATATTTCAACAAAGTATCCCATGTTTACAGATTCCATATCAGAATGAGAAGAAGATGAGTTTACAAAATGAAAAATTTGTTAAATCATAAATATCCATACAATCCTCATAATTCAATGGAGATGTCGACCAAAGTCAACAAAAACAAAAACTTATCTCAAACAATTTAAAACATGGCATTGATTGTTAGAGAAAACCATCTCATGAATAAAAACATTACACTAGTGAAAATATCAAACACCCCCTACCCTTTTGGCAAGAGGATATCAAAGAAAATATATTTGAAACTACGAGATGCAAATTTGTCTACCAATGTCTTTGTTATAAACAAAACAAAAACATTAAAATGGACACAAATGAGATAATGAAGGAGGTTTACCTTGAAAACCCTCATATGAGTACTTTCAAATGAGTACTTGAGAAAGCACAACTAGACATTTTTAAATTAAGGGATGAAATTTTCGGACGGATTTTAATCCATCTCTAAATTTCATACGGAAATTCGGTCTGTCCCTATATATCGGAAAAATTTTAATTCGTCCATAATTTGTAAACACACTTCTTTCTGTCCATAATTTCCGGACGGATTAAGGACTCCCCACTAATCTATCTCTAATTTCCGAATGGATTAAGGACACACTACTAATTTGTCCCTAATTTCCGGAAAGGTTAGAGAAGGATTCTATAAACAATTATTTATATTTAAATTATTTTGTTTTAATCTTTTTATGAAAAATTTTTTTATTTAAAAAATAGGAAAATTATTTAAAAAAATAAAAATTAACAAATTATATATCCATATCTCATCCATCTGGAATTAGCGACAGATTTGTTTAATCCGTCTGAACTTTTTTTTACAAAAAATGTGGAAAAGATTATTATCAAAAGAAAAATTAGAAAATTAGAAAAGTATAGAATATGTCCTTAATCTATCCGGAATTAGAGACTGATTTGTGCAATCCGTTCAAAATTAGGGACAATTTGTATAATCCTTTCTGAATTAGGGACGGATTTTGTTAATCCATCTAGAATTTGTTTTTTAATTAAAAAAGAAAAATTATTTAAAAATAAAAATTAGAAAATTATAGAATTCATCCCTAACCCGTCTGGAACTAGAGATAGATTTATTACTCCGATTGGAATTAGGGACATATTTGTTTAATCCTTCCGAAATTAAGGATATTTTGTATTTAATCCGTCCATAATTAGAACGGATTTTTTTAATCCATCCGGAATTTTGAAATTTAAGATTATAAAATTCGGTCGGAAAGAAAGAAACAAATAGAGAAGAGAAAGAAGAAGAGGGGGAAGAAAGGAAGAAGAGATAGAAAGAGGCGACGACAGTGACAGAAGAGGAGGAGACGACGGCGATGAAGGAGGAGGAGGAGATGAGGACGGTGTTAGCGAAGGAGGAGGAAGTGATGGTGGCAGTGGAGGAAAAGTTTTTGTAAATTTATGGTTTAATATTTTTATTTTTTATTTTTTAGGAAAAAATTTCCATATGGACAAAAAAATCTGTTCGGATTTTTTTACGTTTCAGAATTTTTTCGGACGGAATTATCAATCCAAAATTTTTTTATTTTTTTTAATTTGCCGCAGAGAAAAATCCATATAGAATTTTTTTTCGAAAAAATTTTAAGGACGATTTCCGGATAGATATTAGTTAGTGATGTTCATTTACGGACGAACAAAATTCGTCCGGAAAACGTTTGGAAACCATTTTTCTGACGAATTAAGGAAGAATTTTGTTGTCCAGAAATCCAATATTTCTAGTAGTTAAGGGTGTGGTTGATCAAGAAATATGTTGTAAGAACACATTCCTCCGATAATTGATCGATAAATGTGATTGAAAGAGCAAAGTACATGCCATGTTAAGAATATATCGATATTTGTGATCGATTATCCCATTTTTTATAGATTTCGAATACAAAATAATCTCATGAATAATATCGTGTTTTGTGAAATAGTCACCCAAGACTTACAAATTATGTTATCACTTGGAAACATACAAGCACACGTCCAAAATTGACAAGCCAATTGAATGCGGATGACAACTTCAGACTTATCTTCATCAAATACAACCAAACAGATCTTGAATAGTTATCCACAAATGCAAAAAAAAAAAAATAATAACAAGCATCTGAGACCATTGAAAAATGATACTAACCTCGTATTATTGAGAGTAGACTAAAAAATATGTTGTATAATTGATGTTTTAAGAAAAATAAATACAAATTTATTTGGTTTGGAAACAAATTTCACATTTTTCTATTGTAAAACAAACTACAACTATAAAAATCAAAACCATTAACAAATAAGATAACACGAGAATATGGATGTCCAAATGTTCTATCGCTCAGTCGAATTCTTCACTCTATAAAAATGTTCAATTCAACTATAGAACATTCATCCAAACTCTTAACTTCAGAAGTATAACTATTTACAATCGAAATGTACGGACTGAACGATGATACACTATCACAATATGAAATAGATTTACGATGAAAATATGGATATTTCAATAACAGTTATTTGCAAAAATAATCTTTTAACAAAATGAATTGTTATTTGTGACAGATATTTTCAATCAATCTAAATTTAACGATACATTAATTAAAATGAATATTTCTTTTCAATAAAATAACAATATATTTTTTTTAACTAACCTAATGTCCATAACTCATGGTTATTTATATAGGAAGAAACTTCTTTTAAAAATAAAATTAGTCCAAAATTATGCCAAAAAGCTTATTACAAAGAAATGTTATGCCAAAAAATTTACTAAAATTAGTCTGAACTCAAAGCCAAAAATAAATTATCTTGTGAAAGAAGATAGAACAAATAAAGGAGGTGGCATATTAATAACCATTATTCTTTTATGCATCGATTTTAATTTGATGGCAGAATTAAATAATTAAATAACACATACTTTTTTCAAGAAAAAATTAATATAATTACATTATTAACCTAAGATGGTTCTAAATGGAGATTGTACGTACATTTTTCTCAATATCCAAAGAATTTATATATATTTATCAAATTTTTAGAAATTATTAATATTTATCGAAACTGGAATTAAAAAATTAATAGATGGCAACATTTAAATATTTTTTATTGTTAATAGAAATCAGTTGTCAAATATCTAATTTATAGCATAGGCAGTGAGCCTACCAAATCATTAATAATGATAATGCAGATGTAAACCCGCATGGAATCTTACATGTCGACTAAAGTTTATTTTTATTTTATTTTATTTTCTCATGTCGGCTGAAAAAAAAATATCGTTCTTCTCGCAGAAAAGTCATGAGAGAAATTTATATTTATTGGTCGGAAAATACATTATATTTGTTTTTATTTTCAAGGTTAAAAGGCTCTAAAATCTATAAAATGGTTTCTTTTCTGTACATTGTAATTGATAAAGAATATATAAGCCGAATTCTTTTGATTTAAAACAACATAAACTAAAAGATATGAATATTTTAACTATAAATAATCTCTTTTATATTGGGTTTAATAACATCATTTATTAATAATATTAATTTCTTTTTTTCTTTCAAAAATCATCTTGATTATTTTTTTTCAAAATTATTATTGTATATCATCGTCATCTTTAATATTAAATCCAAATCTCAAAATATGATAATATTAAAATTTTTATACTACACTTTTCGATTCGAAGATTTGTTTTCTTAATTAGTTTATCTTACTATATTGATGCAAGAATCATTGGAAGTATACGTATTCATATGTCATTGCGCTTTAGAAATCATTGCGCTTTAGAAATCTTTATATAAGGTGACGCCATTGTTTTTTCCGAAGTGGTTTATATCTTTTCCATGAAACTTGATCAATTTCTTTTCATTTAATCTTCTATTTTCATTTGTTTTTTATGTCCTCTTCATCTTTTTTTCTTCTTTTATATTTCTTATAACCATAATTTTTTTTATTTTCTCTAAATTTTATTCTTTCTTTCTCAATTTTAAATCTCACTTTTATTTTATTCTAAATCTATATAATATTCAAATATAATCCCTTCAGTCTCTTATATTCTTTCATATATCAACTATATGTCATATTTTTAATATCATTTTTAAATATCATTTTTTCAAAGACATATTTTCTTCTCACTTCAATCATTTTATTTTTTATCTCTGTCTATTATAATCATGTTTCAATTTTTTATATCGATATTCATTTGGATCATGATTCTATTTGTTTTTATCAATGTCCATTCCAATCGCTATCAATTTTTTATCCTATTATTTGAACCGTATTTTTTTAATGTAGTTATTATAGGATATTCTCATATATTCTCATATATTCACATATTTCTTTAATAATTCCTAATTGATCTCTCTAATAACTCCTAATTGATACTCATTATACTATATATAGTGATCATTGGTATGTTAATAAAACACAAAGAGATTCTCCTAATTACATGGTATCAGAGCAATCCTGCTAACCTAAATCAATCTTTTTTTTCCTTTTTTCTAGATTTTGTTTCTGTTCTCACCATCGCCCATCATCTCACCCGAACACCATGACAACCGTTGCACCTTCATTTTCGGAGAAGCCTTTCGACATCACCAACATCAAATCTCATATCCCCATCATACTTGATATGGAAGAGATGAACTATGACCCGTGGCGCGAGGTGTCGATAGCCTTGTCAGGCTGTGGATCTATGGAACGATCTCCAAATCCCTGTTGCAAGAAGTTTTGAAGACCAAATCCGCTGCTTATGCAATTTGGCTCCGCCTCAAACGGCTCTTCAGAGACAATAAGGAGGCTCGTACGATTCAACTGGACAATGAACTCCGGATAATCACCATCGGAGATCTGTCTGTCTACGCCTATTGCCAAAAAATCCGCAAGATATCAGATTTGCTCACAAATCTTGATTCTTCGGTATCCGAGAAGGCGCTTGTCATGCATGTCCTCAACGGCCTCAATGACAAATTTGACAATATTGTTAACGTGGTTCAGCACCAGAAGCCTTTCCCATCCTTTAATGATGCTAGGTTCATGCTCTTACTTGAAGAGCAACGTCTCTCTCGCCATCGTCATCCTGCTCTTGTTCATGCTGATCACGGGTCTGTTTCGACAATCCTTCTCACAAAGAACAATCACCAGACATCGTATCAACCTTACAACTCCCATCGCGGTTGATCTCGGGGACGCAAAAATCGTGGGCAGCGCAACTACAATCGCAACCCACAGCACCATACTTGGCAGCAGAACACCGCTGTTTCTGCAACAACGCAGACTCCATACTCTGTTCCGTGGAACACACAATACCAGAACCAATTTCAGCCACAGATTTGGAACCCAACTGGCTTCGCATCCCCGTACCCCACATATCCGCAATGGTACATGGCGAACAACACGAGAGTTCCACAACCACAACACCTAATGAAGTCTGCTACTCTGCCCATTGGATTTTCTGGACAGCCTCACAACTCTGCACATCGACCACCAACCCCGATCCCCTCGGCTCTCATCGCTCAGACTTCAATTCACACCAACAACAATTTCAACATCCCCACATCTGTTGATTCGCCTACAGACCTTATACATGCCTTCAATGCCTTTAACATCCAAAAACCCATCGGACGCCTCCTGGTACATGGACACAAGCGCTAAAGCTCATCTGACAACGGAGCCAGGTACACTCTCGTCCACTTTTGATACGAGCATTAAACTCGTTGTATATGTCAGAAATGATTCCTCCATCCCCGTTACTCAAACAAGTCACACTCACATACAAACACCGACAAAAACCTTTAACCTTTCCCATGTTCTGGTCACCCCTTCCATAGTTAAAAACCTTGTCTATGTCCGTCAATTCACACGCGATAATGATTGTTCTGTTGAGTTTGATGCTACTAATTTTTCTGTGAAGGATTGTCTGACGCAAACGGTCCTGCTCCGATGTGATAGCTCGGGTTCCCTTTATCCCATCTGACCCTCGATATCAAGCGCTCGGGTTACCACTCCACCTTTACCCCTTCTCACTTCTGGTTCGGTTTGGTACCAACATCTTGGGCATTTTAGGGGTTCGATCTTTCGTTCTTTACTTTCTTTGGGTTCTATTTTATGTAATAATGATACCACATGAAACCTTTGTCGTGCGTGTCAACTTGGGAAACACGTCTGCTTACGATTTCATAAATCCCATTCTATGGCTTCTTCTCCTTTCAAAATTGTTCATTCTTATATATGGACGTCACCCATTCTAAGTATCAGTGGGATTAAGTACTACGTCTTATTTCTCGGTCAATACTCACACTTTGTTGGGTTTACTTCTTCGTCGCAAAAGTGACGTCTCTGCCAAATTCCTTCATTTTCACTCCTTTGTTCGTACACAATTTGACAACCATATCAAAATCTTCCAATGTGATCACGGGGGAGAGTATGATAACACCTATCTACGAGAATTCTTTGATTCTAATGGAATTGTCATACGCTTCTCTTGCCTACAAACATCACAACAAAATGGAAAAGCCGAACGCATGATACGAACCATCAATAACCTTATCCGCACTATGCTTCTCCACACCTCAATGCCCATGAAATATTGGGTAGAGGCGTTATACGTTGCAGTTCACCTTACCAACATACTCCTCGCGACTTCCATCGAGAACAACACCCCTTTCACCAAACTCCACCATAAACCCACATCTTATGAACACCTTCGTGTCTTCGGGTGTCTATGCTACCCAAACCTCATTGCCACGTCTCCTCACAAACTATCCCCATGCTCTACACCATGTGTCTTCCTTGGGTACTCGAGCAATCACAAAAGTTACAGATGCCTTGATTTGAAAACACGAAGAATCATTATTTCGCGGCATGTGATATTTGATGAGCTAATTTTTCCCTTTTCCAATCCATCAACACCATCTCCCCATACATATGATTTTCTCGCACCTTCCGAGGATACCGCCTTACCTCTAGAACCACTTCTACAATTACCTCCATCACCACCTGAAACACCACCAAACCCCATGCCCCTACAAAATCGTACCCATTCAATGACAACACAAAGTCAACGTGGAATCTCAAAACCAAGGGAAATTCTAAACCTTAACACCACCACAATCTCACCGGTCCCGACCTCACAGCTAAAAGCTCTCGAGGATCCTTTTTGGCATGATGCAATGAAATCGGAGTTTGATACTTTTATTAAAAGTGGAACGTGGGACTTGGTTCCCCGACCTCCCAACGCTAACATTGTGCGTTCTATGTGGATTTTTCGTTCTAAGTTTCATGCAGATGGTTCTCTTGCATGATACAAGGCGCGTCTTGTGGCTAATGAGATATCACAACAAGTCGGACTTGACTATGATGAGACATTCAGCCCCATTGTTAAACCGACCACAATCCGAACCGTGCTCAACATTGCCATCTCGAAGGGGTGGCCGATACATCAACTAGATGTCAAAAACGCATTCCTCCATGGCCATCTTAAAGAAAATAGTGTATATGTTTCAACCACCGGGTTTCGAGATCACTCACACCCGGTCTATATTTTTCGTTTCAAGCGCTTTCTCTACGGCCTCAAACAAGCTCTTCGCGCTTGGAACCATCGCTTCACAGCTCATGTCTCCAAACTTGGCTTCCTACAAAGCCGTTGTGACACCTCCTTGTTCGTGTTTCGTCATGGTAAGGACCAAGCTATGTTGCTGCTCTATGTCGATGATATCATCCTTACGACTTCATCTATTGAGTTACTTCAGTGGATAATCTCGTCGCTGAAGTTTGAATTCGCTATGTCAGACCTCGAACGACTGAATCATTTCTTGGGGACTACGGCAACATATAACACTGCTGGAATGTTCCTTCACCAAGCCAAATACGCTAAAGATATTCTCAAAAGAGCAGGTATGGAGTCATGCAACCCTTGCCTCAATCCTGTAGTACACCAAACCGAAATTATCTACAGGTGTTGGAGACCCTGTCCCGGACCCGAGCTTATACCGTAGTTTGGTTAGAGCCTTCAATACCTTACCTTCACTCGCCCCGGCATCCAATATGTCGTCCAACAACTGTGTCTCTTCCTGCATGACCCTAGAGAACCGCACCTACGAGCTATGAAACGAGTCATCCACTACATCAAAGGAACTCTTCTCCATGGCTTACAGCTTCGGCCTTCCACAGTTACGGGAATCACGGCCTACACCGAAGCTGATTGGGTCGGCTGCTCAGATTTTCGACGTTCAACGTGAGGTTATTGTGTTTATCTCGGCGACAATTTGGTGTCGTGGTCCTCCAAGAGACAACCAACTGTTTCTCGTTCGAGTGCAGAGGCAGAATACCGTGCTGTCACAAATGCCGTCGCAGAAACATGTTGGTTGCGCAACTTGCTTTTGGAGCTCCACTGTCCCATTTCTCAGACCACCTTGGTATATGGTGATAACATCTCCGCAGTCTATCTTTCTACAAATCCGATGCAACATCAACACACTAAACACATCGAGATCGATATCCACTTTGTTTGGGAAAAGGTTGCTCTCAGCAAACTTCGTGTCCTCCACGTCCCCTCTTCCCAACAATTTGCTGACATATTCACCAAAGGCTTGCCAGTCTCGTTGTTCACGGAGTTTAGGTCCAGTCTTTATGTGCAACCAACCGACACTTCGACTGCGGGGGAGTATTAGTGTAGTTATTGTAGGGTATTCTCATATATTCAATTATCTTTGTAATAATTTCTAATTGATCTGTGTAATAACTCTTAATTGATACTCATTGTACTATATATAGTGATCATTGGTATGTTAACAAAACACAAGGAGATTCTCCTAATTACATTTTTAACATTCTTTATTCAATTTTACAAATTTAACTCATCAATTTTAAATTTGTCTTTAATCTCTAATTTTCAATCGATGTACATTCTAATCATGTTTTGGTTTTCTATTTGCTGTTTTTTCGTGGACATTTTGGATTTATGTTCAATATTGAATTTTATAAATTCCATCTTGAGGGGGTCGCTACAAAAAATACGTTATTTTAACATATACGTCCATTGAACAAATTTTCAATATAGTGGATAATTCATTAAAATTTTCAATGCTTTTACATGGATAAAATATGTTGAATTTTTTTAAAAACCTTTTAAATTTTCATTTAACAGTTAAAATTATGAGATGATAATTCAGTTGAAAATATCAAATGATTATTTAGTTAAAAATATTAACGGATATCCGTTGAAAAAATCTGTTAATAATTATCAATGGATGACATTTGAAAAAATAAGTTGAAAATTATTAACAGATGATGGTTCAAAAAATCAATTGAAAATTATCAACGAATAATGGATGAAAAAACGCAGAAATTATAAATAGATGACGATTAAAAAATCGATTAGAAATTATCAGCGTTAGTCAATAAAAAATCATTAAAATATCAACGGATGGTGGTTGAAACTCGTTTAATATTATCAACGGATGACAACTGAAATGATCAACGATGACAATTAAAATGCCGTAGAAAATGAAAAATAAATGCCACAAAATAATAAAAAATAAATGGGCTTTCTAATCTTTTTTTAACGAACATCCATGAAAAATTATCAATGAATGTTCGTTGAACAGAGAAAATCGCCAAACCTAAGAAAAATTTCTAACACGTGTTTTCTTCAGCATACATCCATTGAAATGTTCAACGAATATTTGTTGGAAATTTATATTTTAAAACCGATTAAACTTCATTATTCTACTAATTTTTTTACTTTTCTCATTTTTAGTAAAATACATTCATAAATAATATAAATTTTCTCTTATTTTTTATTTGTATTTTAATACAACCCAATTAAAACTAAATTTAAATGAAAACAATCTAACATTAAATTAATATTAACCAACTAAATCCGTAATATCTCAAATTCTTACATAGATACTGAACCACTACAAAAAAACACGGTATTTGCAACGGATGGAGCAAGGATCCGTTTGTTAACGGATTGCAACGGATACCCGAGAACTTCCAACGGGCCGCCATCCATCACAACTTTCAACACACGGTTAACGAATAGCTAACGTTGCTCCCATCCGTTGTAATCCATTGCAGCTTTCAATGGGCGGTCAATGGATAGATTCAGTTGCCAACGTCCGTTGGAACCCGTTTAGAAAACAAGAAAAAAGTCCAACAGACATCCAATGGAAACTGTAACGGATGTCCGCTGGAAAGTGTAACGGATGCCCGCTGAAATTATTAATTTTGAGGTTTACTGGTGGAATAATTTCACGTGAGCTTGAACGGGTATCCGTTGATGTTTCCAACGGATGTCCGTTGCAAATAACACTATTTAATGATAACTATCAAGGTTTTAGTATCAAACCATCAACAATAAATATATTTTCAACAAAATATCGTCTTCTTCAAATAGAGAGTTATATAGATCGCGAGAGTGGATGTATAGAAGAAAAGATCTTATAACCGAAGAGATTATGCAAGAATTCTTACACGGATTGGACCAATTCATGAGTTTTGCATCGATGCAACCTTTGTGTCAAGAACGCGGGACAATGTTATGTCCATGCAAAAGATGCAAAAACATGAAGTATCAAAGTCAAGAAATTGTTTCCAAACATCTTTACAAGGTGGGTTTCGTTGAAAATTACGAGATTTGGTTATTTTACGGCGTTAATTGCAGCGTTAGAGATATTGTGCAAGAAACACATGTAGAAAGAAATGAAGAAGTTATTTATGAAGCATCAACGACCAATCCATATGTGGAAATGGTATCAGATGCTTTTCTTGGAGTTGTTCATGAACAAACGCATGAAGAGATACCGAACATCGATGCACGCCGATTCTTCAACCTATTGGATTCGGCAAAAGAGCCTATATATGAAGGTTGTCGTGAATGTTAGTCCCACTTATCTTTATCTTCAAGATTGATGAGTATAAAAACAGACTACAATGGTGCTGAAAATTGCATGGATTTATTTTGCAAAACTATGCGTGAATTTTTACCGGACAATATTCAAGCTCCCGAGACCTACTACGAAACAAAGAATGTTTTAAAAGATTTGGGAATACCGTATGAGAAAATTGATGTTTGTAGAAACAGTTGCATGTTGTTTTGGAGAAATGATAAAGACTTGTTGGAATGCAAATTTTGCAGTGCAAGCAGATTTTGGCCAAAAAACTATCTTCACGTAAATATGTATCATACAAAAAAAATATTCTATATGCCTGTAGCAAACAGGTTGAGAAGGTTATTTGAATCGTAAAAAACCGTTGCGATAATGAGATGGCACGCAGAACACTCGACGGGCGAAGGTATAATGCAACATCCATAGGATGGTAAGGCATGGAAAGATTTCAATTGAATATTTCTTGAGTTCGCGTATGAAACGAGAAATGTTTATCTTTGCATGTGCATCGATGGTTTTAGTCCGTATGGACAATCTGGAAGTCAATATTCGTTATGGCTGGTGATTTTGTCTCCGTATAATTTGCCTCCGGATATGTGTTTGAAAAGAGAGGTAATGTTTTTGATGTTGCTGATTCGAGAACCAGAACATCTGAAGAAAAGTTTCGATGTCTTTTTACAGCCCTTAATTCATGAATTAAGACATTTGTGGAACAAAGGAATTCTTCCTTATGACGTTAGTACGAAACAAAATTTTACATTGAAAGCGGTCTTGTTTTGGACAATTAGCAACTTTCCTGCCTATGAAATGTTATCTGGATGGAGCATGCACGAGAGATTAGCATATCCATATTGTATGAAGGATATATATTTATTTCGACTAGTACATGGTAAGAAACCATGTTGGTTTGATTATCATAGAAAATTTCTTCCTCGTGGAGATGTTTTCCGGAAAGATAAAAAAACATTTTCGAAAGAACGTGGTACAAAAAGAAGAAGCACCATGCATGTAAACCGAAACACAAATCCTTTACGATTGAACGCAATGGACGATTTACAAGAATTGGTAGAACGCGGTGGAGATCGTGGGCATCGTAAACCAAAAGGCCAAGATGAAAGACATAATTGGTATAAACGTAGTATCTTTTGAGAACTAACATATTGGAAATAATTGATATTACATCATAATTTAAATCTTATGCATATCGAAAAGAACTTTTTCGATAACATCATCAATATTGTTTTGAATGTTGTGGGTAAAACTAAGGATAATATACAATCAAGAAACCATTTGAAGACAATATGCCGACGACTTGAGTTGGAGTTAAGAGATGGAAGGTTACATGTCCCAGTATTCAAATTGTCTAGTCCGAACGAAAACAACATTATTAAAGTTGTTAAAAAACACGTTAAGTTTCCAAATGGATATGTATCGAACATTGCTCGGTGTGTGGATATTGTTAATTCGAGGCTGATCGGGTTGAGAAGTCACAATTTTCACGTTTTCATGCAGCGACTCATTCCAATTGTGTTTGCTGAGCTCTGGAATATTCACGATGTGCTATGCGGAATCAACATTTTTCAGAGATGTATATTCAAAAATTTAAAAAGGGATGACATGGAATTAATGAAAAACAATATCTCCGAGGTATTATGTTCATTGGAAAAAGTTTTTCCGCCTTCATTCTTCGATGTCATGGAATATTTGCCAATACATTTACCAGATAAGGTAATACTCGGTGGGCCAGTTTAATTCAGATGGATGTATCCTTTCGAAAGGTTTTTCTTTCCTTTAAAGAAAAAATTGAAAAACAAAGCAGCGGTTGAAGGATCTATTGTGAAACAATACTTGTTGGAAGAAATCACATATTTCAGCACATTTTGTTTCGAATCGCATATTCAGACGAAAGAATGACGTGCATCGGATGATCACACAAACTATATATATCAATATAATACGCAGTTTGACACTATTCCTGATATGTTACCCCGATTGGACGTACAAGAGGGAAATCCAAGGAATATTGGTTAACACTAGAGGAGTATAATCACGTCCACACATATGTATTACTAAATTTTCAAGAGTTATTACCGTTCGAAAGGTACAAAACAATATCCAATCTTTTAAATATATATGTATATATATACAATATTAACGTATTTTCATTATACAGGATATTTGTAAAGAAGTAATTGGTACATATCCTCATCTAAACGCAAATGAAATCACAGACATGAAAGTTCACATTATGGCTTGTTTATTTAAACGAAAACAGGAATTGGTAAATTTTTTTTATTTAAACTTTTTGTTTATTTAAATATTTATGTAATTAAATTTATTTTATATTACAGAAGTAACGGATAGGAAGAGAACCGATTCTTCTTGAGCTGATATTAGAAAGCCACGCTAAGAAGAAGCCGGTCGACGGGGAAGAGGTCGACGAACCCGAACTCGTCGATCCTCAAGCAGAGCGAACCGTGAGAGCAGTAACAGAGAAGATTACATAGCAGTCACAAGCTTGAGGTTCGACTCCCGACGAGCTGAGTCCTCTCTACAAAAGGACAAAATTTATTTAGAGGTAAACTTTTTTTCGATTATTAATAACATATTTTTGAAAAATCTAACTCTAACTTTGTTTGTCTTGTAGTCAGTGAGACCGTATAAGGGGCATCTATACGATCTCGGTGCGCTTCAAAAAGATATCGTCGAGGACGCCACGACAGTACCTCTTACTGTCCAAGACAGTTTTATGCAACAACGACGGATCGAGGAGCTCGAATCAAAACTTCGAGAAATTCGAGCCCACGTGGCGCGATAAACCTCCCAAATACAACACTTGGAGAGCGTCATTGAATTGATGTCCGACTAGGTGAGCCGGATGCAATTCCGTCTAGAGGTGGTGGTGATCGTGGCGGAGATGATATGAGCGCAACCGATCTAAATGATTTGTAATAGGAATAATTTTAATTTTAATGTTTTTTGTAAAACAATTTTAATATTTTAATCAAAAACCTTTTTAGTTTAAAAAATATTATTATTTTTTATTTTTTATTTATTTTTTTAACGACGTTTCCAACGGGTGCCCATTGCAATTTCCAACGGTCATCCTTTGCAATGTTTCCCGGTCAAATTGCAACGGTCGTCCGTTGCCCTTTCCTGCCGATTTACAATGGACGTTTGTCGCTCTCTCCCGCCAGTTTCCAACGGATGCCCGTTGGAAATTTCAAATTCGCGTTCTTTTCCCGCCAATATGCCAATGGGCATCCGTTGCAACATTGTAACGACCATCCGTTGCAATTTATAACGGTCATCCGTTGCAAATTTGTAACGGGCATCCGTTGGAATTTTTAACGCGCATCCGTGACAATTTTTCCAACAGGCCTCCATTAAAAAGTTTCAACGGATGAGTCTGTTGGACTGTCCGTTAAACTTTTGCAACGAATTTTATCCATTGCACCTCCGTTGTGAATTGCAACGGATCCCGATTTGCAACGATTGATTCCCAACGGGCTGAAATTTGTTGCCGTCTGTTGGAAGTGCCTTTTCCAACAGATTTTAGGCGTTTTCCAACGGATATGTCCGTTGGAAAACGCATGTTTTTTTGTAGTACTGGAGCGGAAAGAACCATGATAGCTGTGACGGATAAGATCACACAACAATCACAAGCTTGCGGTTCAACTCCCGATGAGCTCAGCCCTTTACAAAAGGAAAAAATTTATTTGCAGGTAAACATTTATTATTTATATTTTGATTAGTAGTAAAGTATTTTCTAACTCTAGTTTTTTTTATTTTGTAGTCGGTTAGACTATATAAGGGGCGTCTATATGATCTTGGTGCACTGCAAAAAGGATATCGTGGAGGACGCCACGACGATACCTCCTGTGGTCCAAGAGAGCTACACGCAACAACGGCGTATCGAGGATCTCAAGGCACAACTTTGAGAAACTCGAGCCCAACTTCAAAAAACTCGATCACAAATGCAGCACATGGAGAGCATCATAGAATTGCTATCCGACTGAACGAGGGAATCAACGCCGCGACAAGAACCGGGTGTCGATTCGAATGCAACGCCTTCACGAGGTGCTGCTGACCACGGGGATGACATTGGCCTAACAGATTTAGATGAAATGTAATAGATTTAGGTTTTAATTTTTTAAGAACTTTTAATATATTAATTAAGATTATTTGAATTTTGTTTTTATTTTTAAAAATTTATTTTAGTTAATTTTTTATTTTTTTTTTATTTTTTTAAAATTCCAACGGATGCTCGTTGCAAATTCTAACGGGTATTCGTTGGAAAAGAAAATTCCCGCCAAATGGTAACGGATGCCCGTCGCCATTTCCCGCAAATTTGTAACGGATGCCCATTGTCATTTCCCACCACTTTGCAACAAATGCTCATTGCAAAATTTCAATTTCCGTTCATTTTTTGTTCCAACGAAGTGGCAACGGATATCCGTTACAAATTGATAACAACATCCATTACAATTTTGTAATTAATTGCAGGTCTGTAACAGGCATCCGTCGCATTTTTTGTAATGGGCATCCGTTACAAGGCGTTATACGTTGCACGTCTGTTACAAAATTGCATAAGATAATATCTGTTGTAATGCCATTGGGAATCACAACGAATTTCGATTTGTAACAAGCGATTCCCAATGGTCGCAGATCCGTTGCCGTCCGTCGAAAAACGATCATTGCAACGGATTTTAGGCGATTTCTAATGGATATGTCCGTTAGAAACCGCCTTTTTTTTGTAGTGAATCAATATAACTGTTGTAACATTAAACTCAAAATAATCATATATCTAACCCTTATCCCAACCCTAACAATAATTGTTACCGACCGTCGCCATCGCTGATCGACCACCACTTCTCGCCCTAATTTCTACCATAACCGCCACCAACCACCATGTTCTTCTTTTGGTATAGGGTTTAGTTTAATGAGAGGGCATATGAATTGGAATTTCAAATTTTGTGATCTTCTAGCGCGCGATAATTTAGTCCATATATTGTTTGGCATGGATAATAATCCGTACGTTTAATGTAATTTAAAAACGTTCATGCATTTTTCCTATTTTTTAACTATATATAAAAAAAACTTGACCGAAACAAAGAATTAGTAATATTATTAGCAAAATCTTGATTGCTTTAGTTTAAAATTAACAAATTAGATAATTTTAATTTTTAAAAGAGAAATGTCTGAAAACCTGTTAATGGGTTTAGTTTTTTTTATTTTTTTATTTATTGGATTTGGTTAATAATATATAAATTAACATTTATCGTCAAAATATCAATTTTATAATTTTAACATAATATTTTTCTATATCACGTTAGATTGATAAAATAATTATAAATAAATTTACTTGAGAAAAATATTGTAGACAAATTTATTTGAAAATTGTTTTGTATACCATTTTAAAATAACAAAACGAAAATATTTCAGAATTATTGATACATTTTCTTTCGATCTTTTATCTAAACGAAAATTTTCTTTAAAATAAATTTTGAAAGGGGATTTACAAATGTTTTTATATTACAAGTTATTGTTTTTTAATTACTTGAAATTTTGACCGGACTATGTCCAAATGGAGAGACCATATCAATATTTTTGTACCTATTAAATCTCAAATCAATAACATGTACACACCACATTATTAAAAACCCTAGAATAGTTTCTACGTATAAGAAATGTGGATGAAGAGAGACAGACATGGGAGAACGAGCATCATAAGAATTTTAAAAAATGAATTAAAATTTCTATAAGACCGAGATAGATTGCAAGAGATTGATTTGATTACTCGATCCGACCCGGACCAACCGGACCGGATCGTACAAGCTTGATTATGATGATTCATTAAAGCAGCTACTCTTGTATAGATAATTTTTTTCCATATAATTTGAAAATACATATAATAATAAAATATATTCGAAAATTATAAACTAATAAAAAAAGAAGTTAGAGAATACCCCAATGATCAAGAAAGATATTGACAATATCAAAATGAAACATTTGTAAAATCAGAAAGAAGAAAAATCCATGTGTGTATTAGTTAGTATTTTCATTAATTTATAAGAATTTTAAATATAAGGTTTGAAGTATTTTCATCGATTTATAAACATTTTAAATATTAGGTTTGAGGTATGCGAATACGAATGTTTTGTAAGTAAATTATATATTAGTTAGTGACTATTTAGATTCAGTGTTATGCAAAGTCTTTAATATGTAAGAGTTATTTTACTGAATTTAAGGGGAAAAAAACGAATGAAAACCACATTATGTTAAATCCCCGCGAAGTTTGTTGTTAAATAAGAGTTCCAACAACCTATTGAAAACAAAATATAATCCAAGTAAAATAATACATTTTCATAAAATAATATTTAAGTCTCTCAACTAATCAACTTCGTTACATATGTAATAATACCAAACCACCACATAATTATTATTACACAAAAATAAATTAGAGACCTACATCGTACGATATCTTTCACATCTTATAATCCATCGAGAAAAAAATTGAAAGTTATATAATAAGATCATAATAATAATAATAGAAATATTTCAATGATACGGTATCTCACTATCAATGAAATGATTTGTGGTTGTGTAAGTGCCCCCACAAATGATATAAAATGTTCACCGATCATAGGAGGATACTTGGTTCATTAATACTCACTCATAAAAAAACCAAGGGGTCATGGACCGTCCTTTTATTTTCATTTATTTAAAAATATGAAATAGAATCTTATTATATACGACGAGTAAGTGTACCAACCAGTTTAAATAAATAAAAAACAAACAAACAGAGAGTACCACTCGACACGTAGTTCACACGGATTCTTTTTCCCTTATGAGACTGAGACGCCTACGGGGCCTTCAAGTACTTTTCATTTTTGCCTTGAATTTTTTTGTGGACATTCAATGTCCGTTTTTTCTATTTTAAATTATATATATATATATATTATTAGAATACAAAATTTCGACCTCATTATCATTTTAGTATGATATTCAGATGAATAAAAGTTGATTGACACCGTTTTTACTCGCTATATATATTTATTAATATCATATAAAACATTATAAAATAACTAATATATATAATATGTTTGTAGTAAGACGTATAATTTTATTGATTGTTTCGAAAATATTCTATGAAATTTTATTAAATGTTTTGAATATATTTTATCATATACTATAAATATTTTTTGAGATTGTATTTCATTTTTTTCTATCTTATTAAATCTTTAAAGTTATCTTACAGATCAGTTAGGTTTAAGTCTATATTTAATATAATATCAAAAAAATGGTTCATTTCGATTTGTATATATCAATATTAGATCTTAAATTGTGATGTTCATAATCGGATTTAAACGTAATCGAATTAAACATGATAAAAAATGTCATATTGTATTATATCATATCGATTAAGACATAAATTATAGATTTTTATATTGTAACGTTAAACTTTTGACATAATTTTTGAAATTATCTTAACTGAAATTCATATTATACCGTAAGAGAATGAATATATTATATATGGATCCTAGAGTGAGATTACAATGCAAAATTTAAACAAAAATTATAAAATATTTGATATAATATATTTAAATAGTGTGAATGAATTCATTTGTTATTAATTAATTTTGTATGTGTGTATAGATATATGTATATATATTGTTTTCTAAAACCCAAATTAGATAGTAAATATTAACATTTGTACTTTTGATGTATGAATAAGAAAAACCTTTTAATTACATATATTTATACAAATATATATAGCAAAAATACAAGTGTATGATAAATTATGGAAGACAAGACCGCAACGATATTCTGAGCAGACACACACAAAGGTCTTGGTCCAAGGCAACATTTTTCTGCTCATCCCACGACATGCGACGATCATTCGTCTTTATATATATATTTATATATTTATATAATCTTTTGCCCTAAAACAAAGCACGTGATGGTAAGCATCTGATCCAACCGTTGCACTGAGGCACTGTCGGCTCATACGTGGTGGCTTCTTCTATCACATGCCTTACCAACTGATTTTTATATTGCTTTTTTTTTCCTTTTTTCTCCCGAAGCATATTCCACTATTATAATTCAATATATATTTCTTTTTCTTTTTTCCTTAATGATTTATTAATTATGGATATATTATAGATAAGCAAAGGACTTAATCTAATGCCCGAAAGTGAAGTTTTACTAATGATTTGTGACCAAACCGAGATGTAGCTGTTTAGCTCCCACTCGAGCAATGATATATTTCAAGGGTTGTTCAGATGACTTGATGAAGAAGAAAAGGCAAAGGAGCTGCTAAAACCCTTTGGTGATAACTGTTGTTTGGTGCATTATTTATATTTCTTCCACCCTTTTGGGAAAATTTAATGATTTGCCTCTATTCTTGCTGCACAAGTAACGAGAATCTGAAATCAAGTTTCAACGGTTACCCCCACAATCATATTTGTTTGTTGAATATGTTTGAGACGGAGTAATATCAAGATAAACAATCTGTTAAGAAAGTATCACATATGTGTGTGATGACAAAATATGTAAAATGGTTAATTTTTGTGTGTTGCATACTTAGTTGATAAAGATGGATATTATCAATATTAAAAGTTATGAATTTTATCTATGTTGAATCTATTTAAATAATTTATTATAGTTTCTCTGATTCGATGAAATTATTATATCAGTAAAAAAATATTAACATCAATGATTGGATCAACGGATCCTACAACGGATTCTAACGGTAAAAAAAAAATAAAATATGTTAGTATTATCAACGGAATATCAAAGGATAAAAATCGTTGAGGTATCCGTTGATATCCATTAAAGAATTGATATTTTCTAAAGGATTGAAAACGAATTTTTCATGTTGAAACGTTGAAATAGAGTTTAAGGGAAGATGGCCATTGAACATTCGTGATACCTGTTGGTAAATCGTTGAAAATATTTCATGTTGAATCAACGGATATTCGTTGCAACCTTTCAACGTTCATCTGTTGGAATTATTAAACAGATCATCGTTGAAATATTTTAAGGTTTCAATGCAATCGTTGGAAAAAATTCAACTGTTAGTGATCAACGATCATCCGTTAATAGTTTCAAGACACTCGCTGGAAATAACAATGTTAATAAACTAACAGCGAATTCTCTAGCATCAGCAGTTAAACTATAATAATATCCTTTGAAACAATGTCATCCTCTTCAAATAAAAATATATAGGTCAATAGAGTGGATGTGTAGAAGAAAATATCTAGTAAAAGGGGAGGTTACGCAAGAATTCTTACACAAATTGGAACAATTCATAAATATGGGATAATGTTATCTCTCTAAAATAGATGCAAGAACATGAAGTAGCAACGTCAAGAAATTAGTTGCAAATACCTTTATATAGTTGGTGCATGAAGAATTATCAAGTTTGGTTCTTGCACGATGAAGATAGTGGTGTTAGAGGTGTGACTGTACAAAAATAACAAGCAATAGAAAGAAATGAGGAGGTTCGTATGGACACAACGACGACTAATCCATACGTTGAAATGGTTATTGATGTTTTTCCTAGAGTTATTGAGAAAACATAGAACCGATGTCAAACAATTAGGCAAATCAAATTTTCCAACCTATTTTGGATGCGGCGAAAGAGATTATAATCGGTCAAAAAATTGCATGGATTCATTTTTCCAAACAATGTGTGAATATTTCCTAGAAAATAATCAATCTCTAACATATTATGAAACAATTTTTTTAAAAGGATTTGAGCATGTCGCATCAAAAGATTAATGTTTGTAGAAATAATTGCATGTTGTTTTAGGAGGAGACCAATACTTTTTTTAAATGTAAATTTTGCGGTGCAATCACATTTCATGTGAAAAAATCATCTTCACAAAAATATGTGTCGTGCAAGAAGATGTTCTACATGCCTATAGAAAACAAGTTAAAAGATTATACCAGTCGAGAAAAAGCATTGCATTAATTACATGGCACGGAGAACAGCCGATGTGTGAAAATGTAATGTAATATCTATCGGATGGTAAGGATTATAATGATTTTAACGAGATATTTTCTGAGTCTCCATATAAAATCATGAACATTATCTTTGATTATGTATTTATGGACTTAGTTCATATGGAAAATGGTTTGTGATTTTATTTCCATATAATTTGTGAATCGTTCAACCCAACCTTAGGATGTGGTACATAAAAAAACCGATTGAGAGCAATTGACATCAACTCGAAAAATATTACACAAAGTATGATCAATTCATCACAACATATCAAGTCAACTACGTATTTTACAATCCATACCCAACAATATTGAAATTTCGAAGAGAATAGTGATGAGCCATCGTGAAGATTTAATCGTGTAGAGTTCTAACACTACAAAAAAACTCGTTGTTTCCAACGGACTGGGCAACGGATTCGTCCGTTGGAACGAAATAGCAAAGGATTGTAACGGATTTGTGAATACTTTCAACGGGCGCGGATCCGTTACAATTCGTTACCAATTTCAACCGAGGTTTAACGTTACAAATTACCAATATTCCGTTGTCACATCTGTTGCAATCCGTTGCAATTTTTAACGGATTGGTAACGGATATAATCCGTTGACATTTTTCGTTGGAAGTCCATTAGAAGATGGAGAAAAAATTTTCAACGGTCACCCGCTGCAAATTGTAACGGATGCCCGTTAACAGTTGCAATAGATGCCCGTTGAGATAGTTAATTTCGAGGGGCACCGTTCGAAATAATTCACGTGAACTTGCAACGCACATCCGTTGCAATTGCCAACGGATGGTCGTTGGAAATTTCACTATTTATATCGTAACCAAAGATTGCATCAAACCATCAATAACAAGCACCTTTGTATCCATTGTTGAATCCAAAACTACTTTCATAAACTGTCTCACCACCGGGAACCGGTAAAAGATTTCCGATGGTGAGCCAGTTTATGAGGGTGGTTTTGGATTCGATAATGGACACAAAGATGCTGGTTTTGGCGACGGAGGTAGTCGGCGGAGAGGATCCGAGTCGAGGTCAACACTTTGCCTCTGAGTTGAAGCCATTTCCTAATTTTTTTCCTTTTCTGTTTATTGTTACCATATGTTAATAGCGTGATTGAAAAAGATCTTAATGAAATTGTAGTTTAAAAGGAAAAATAATGTAAGGAAATAAAATTTTTGAAATTAATTTTTGATTACATATTTCGTGTTGTTTCGGTTTTTGCTTATCGCATGAGCTCGACATGAAATCAGTTCCAATTACATCATCAACATCATAATTCTTAAAACCTTAAATATTGTAATATCCAAAAATAACGTATTGTAACGGATTTGTAAGCATTTTCAACGGGTACAAATCCGTTGGAAAAGTTTTCAACGGACATCTGTTGGAAATTGCAACGGATGCCCGTTACAATTGGCAACAGATGCCCGTTGAAATTGTTAATTTCGAGGTTCACCGGTTTAAATAATTTCATATGAACCTGCAACGGGCACCCGTTCCAATTTCCAACTGATGTCCGTTGGAAAGTTCACTATTTAGATCAATACCAAAGATTGCATCAAACCATCAATAACAAACAAATTTTCAACAAAATTTCGTCTTCTTCAAATCCAGATATATATAAATCGAGAGAGTGGAGAGTGGATGTATAGAAGCAAGATCCTATAACCGAAGAGATTACGCAAGAATTCTTACACGGATTGGAGCAATTCATGAGTTTTGCATTGATGCAACCTTTGTGTCAAGAACGCGGGACAATGTTATGTCCATGCAAAAGATACAAAAACATAAAGTATCGAAGTCAAGAATTTGTTTGCAAAAATCTTTATAAGGTGGGTTTGGTTGAAAATTACAAAATTAGGTTTTTCACGGCGAAAATTGCGGTGTTAGAGATATTGTGCAAGATGCACAAATAGAAAGAAATGAAGAAGTTATTTATGAAGCATCAACGACCAATCCATATATGGAAATGGTTTCAGATGCTTTTCCTGGAGTTGTTAATGAACAAACGCATGAAGAGATGTCGAACATCGATGCACGTCGATTCTTCAACCTATTGAATTCGGCGAAATAACCTATATATGAAGGTTGTCGTGAAGGTCAGTCTCGCTTATCTTTATCTTCAAGATTGATGATTATTAAAATATACTACAATGTGGCTGAAAATTGCATGGATTCATTTTGCAAAACAATACGGGAATATTTACTGGAAAATAATCAAGCTCTTGAGACATACTACGAAACAAAGAATGTGTTAAAAGATTGTTAAAAGTTTTGGGAATGCCACATGAGAAAATTGATGTTTGGAGAAACAGTTGCATGTTGTTTTGGGGAAATGATAAAGACTTGTTGGAATGCAAGTTTTGGGGTGCAAGCAAACTTCGACCTAAAAAACCATCTTCACGTAAATATGTACCATACAAGAATGTTCTACGACATTTTGGCCTAAAAAACCATCTTCTCGTCTTCAAGTAAATACGTACAGGTGAAATATTCTGATGAAAGACTTCCTACGTGGTTAAAAGATTTGGCTAATGGTCCTTCACGAAATGTCATGTGTTGGCCAATCTTGTTTATTCGCGGCTACACGTTCCACACGTACGAACAGAAAAAACATAGAAGCACATACACTTATGATGTTTGCGTTAATAGTGATATAGAGGATGATAACTTCTATGACATTTTGTACCAAATCATACAAGTGGAATATCTAGGTCTCGTTGGTTGGAGGTGATGCTTTTTAAATGTCAGTGGTTCGACCCAACTGTAGAAAGTGGAATACGAAAAAACCGTTGGGGAGGAATTGACGTCAATCTGGTACGAAAATATGGTAAGTATGATCCATTCATCATAATAGATCAAGCAGATCAAGTATGTTACGTGCAATATCCAACAACATTGAAATGTCGAAGAGAGGAGGGGTGGGTTGTAGTCAAGATCAAGCCACGAGGGATCATAAGCTCTAATGATAAAGAAGATCCGTTGCAACCTGATTATCCGTAGCCGATTCGTTTAATTGATACAGAACACAAGGATATTCTCGCAAGAATTGACATAGATGGAGAATTCATACGCGATTATGAAGACGTTGAACCGGAAGATACTGAAGATGAAAAAAACGATGAATTCAATGAACAATCGAAGGAAGACTCGCCCATCGATGAATCTACTAAAGAAGAAATGTAAATACAATAATGTGTATGATGTGTAATAAATGTAGATGACGTGTAACATACATGATGTGTAGTAATGTATATGATGTGTAATCGAACAATCGAAATGTTAATACAATCGAACAATTTATATAAACGATGTGTAATGTATTAGAAATTAGAATTATCTAATACCAATGGGCATCCATTGGAAATATTAACGGATGCTCGTTGACACCCGAAATCGCTCCCGACACTTTGAAAAAAATTTCTAAGTTTTCCACATTTCCACATTTCCAACGGGCTTCCGTTGGAACCTATAACTGTCGAAAACTTCTAACGGGCATCCGTTGGCGATTTGTAAGTTTTCCATAACATTATCCAAGGATCCTTACAGGACCAATTATATTATTCCTGGCAAGTTACGCCAGAAGCCGTGCGCTAGCGATGGTGGTACACTTTTATCGTAAGTTTTAAATTACATTTAATTTAAAATTATTAGTTATATATATATATATATATATCTTATAAAACTAACAATTTATAAATTATTTTGCAGCGCTCATACAGATGGGGGAGAAAGGATACAACGCGCATCTACACAGCATGGATGCATGGCATGCAGGCTCGGATGCACCTGATGATGAACAACGCGAAGCGCAAGTACTATAGTAACAACCGCAAACCGACATGGGAAACGGACGCGGTCTTCAATCAAATGATTCAGCATTGGGAGTCCACATAATTCAAGGCCAAGAGCGACAAGGCCAAAAAATGTTGGTACGACGAGAATGTTCCCGTAGATGGTCTGCATCGCTATACTTCGGGACCAAAATCATTCCCGAGGAGAAAATACGAATTGGTAAAATTTTGTTTACTTAAATTTTTTGTTTTTTTAAAATATTTATGTAATAAAGATTATTTTATATTACAGATGCAACGGATAGGAAGAGAACCGACTCTTCTTGAGCTGGTATTGGAAACCCACGCCAAGAAGAAGCCGGTCGTCGGGGAAGAGGTCGACGAACCCGAACTAGTCAATCCTTGAGCGGAGAGAACCGTGAAAGCTGTGACGGAGAAGATTACACAACAATTACAAGCTTGCGGTTTGACTCCCGACGAGCTGAGTCCTTTACAAAAGGACAAAATTTATTTAGAGGTAAAAAATGTTTCTTTTGTTTTTCGATTATTAACAAAATATTTTGTAAAAATATAAATCTAATTTTTTTTGTCTTGTAGTCAGTGAGACCGTATAAAGGGCGTCTATACAGTCTCGGGCGCTTCAAAAAGATATCGTCGAGGACACCACAATGGTACCTCCCGCTGTCCAAGAGAATTACACACAACAACGGCGGATCGAGGTGCTCGAATCACAACTTCGAGCTACTCGAGCCCACGTGGCACGACAAACCTCCCAAATATAGCAGTTGGAGAGCGTCATTGAGTTATTGTCTGGCCAGGTGAGGGGATCAACGCCGCAGCAAGAAGCGGGTCTCGATTCGGATGCAACGCCGTCTAGAGGTGGTGATGATCGCATAGATGATATCGGTCCAGCCGATCTAAATGAGATGTAATAGGATTAGTTTTAGTTTTAATGTTTTTTGTAAACAAATTTAATATTTTAATTAAAAACTTTTTAGTTTAAAAATATTATTATGTTTTTTTTTATTTTTTTTAACCACGTTTAAAACGGATGGCCGTTGCAATTTGCACCGGTCATCCGTTGGACATTGTTTTCCACCAAATGGTAACAGACGTCTGTTGCCCTTTCCCGCCAATTTGCAAGGGACATCCGATAAAACATTTTAACGGGCATGCTTTCAACGGTCGTCCGTTGCACTTTTGTAACGGGCATCCGTTGTAAACATTTCAATGGGGTTCCGTTAAAAAATTTCAGCGGATCTGTCCGTTGGCTATCGTTACACTTTTGCAATGGATATTATCCGTTGCAATGTCGTTGCGAATTGCAACAGATCCCGATTTGCAACGATCGATTCCCAACGGGCTGAAGTCCGTTGCTTTCCGTTGGAAAGTGCCTTTTCCAACGGATATTTGGCATTTTCTAACGGATTCGTCCATTTGAAAAACAACTGTTTTTTTGTATTGTAATTACAAAAAAAAATCCATAGCAAACCGATAGCCTTAAAAATACGTTTCTTTTAATTTCCAAATCGCGAAAATATTCTTGCAAGGACCGACGTAGATGGTGAATACATCAGTGACTGAGAAGGCGTTGAACCGAAAGATGTAGAAGATGAACAAGACTATGAATTCAATGTACCATTGAAAAAAGAATTACCAATTGAAGAATCAACGTAATAAGAGTTGTGAATTTTGTAATGATAGGATTAAAAATCAAAACGCTTCAATTTAGAAGTTTTTAACTCCCTTTTTCTATTTGAAATGAGTATCCATTACTATTTTCATCGGAAGCCCATTGATACATGGGAACTCTCTTCAAGATTTAGGAAATTTGTTTTCGATTTTTAGTTGTTTCGATTATCAACAGGCATTCATTACAGATATCAATGGATTCCTATTGTAGTTTATAATGGATTATCGTTGATAAAAGTTTAATTTATCGACCAAATTGTTATGAGAATTTCAACGGATGTCCGTTGAAAATTATTATAATTACAAAAAACAACATCATAATCGTATTAATAGTTTTAATGACATCTATTACCGTTGAAAATCGTTATAATTACTACAGACGACATCATAACCGTCTTTACAATTTCTACTAGCAACCATTGGAAATTTTAACAGATGTCCGTTGAAATCCTGTAAACCTTGACTTTACATTTTTCGTTGCATATATAATAGGATATTCAACAGGCATTTGTTAGAAATTTTGAAGGATGTCCATCGAACAGACGATGATGGATAGCGATTCTGACATTTGAAAAATTGAGTATTTAACCTATTAAACCATTCATTTATAAATAATAAAAAATAACCACACTTGTATATCATTTTACAAACTCATTAAACACCTCACACTATGAGGTTTCATTGATTAATCGGTTACGAAGGATTGTTGAAGGTTTTCCTAGTTCATGCCATTACCTTCTTCGCTAATATATCATGATCTTTCATTTATATCGATGCCATCAATACATTACAAAAAATAGATGATTATCAATGGACAGGACAACGAATTCGTACGTTGATATTTTTTTGCAAAGGATTGCAATGGATTTGAGGAAATTATCAACGACCCAATGTCTGTTGGATTCCGTTGATATTGTCAACGGATGATCAATAGATTATATCCGTTGCAAACTTATTCATGGATCCATTGATAACGGACATAAAAAGCCAACGGATGACCGTTGAAAATGGCAACATTTATCTGTTGATACGAACAATAGATGTCCGTTGGAAATTTTAGAATTTAGAGGTTGTTGTTGGAATATCCAAAGTGTTTTTCAATGGTCATCCATTGGTATTGCCAATGGTGATCCGTTGGTATTTCTAACAGATGAATGTTGGAATATACACTATTTATACATCAAACTTGAAGTGTTTACCTCAAACCATTAACATAAAATATATTTTGAAACAATATCGTCTTCTTCAAATAAAGATATATATATAGATCGAGAGAGTGAATGTGTAGAAGAAAAGATCTCTCAACCGAGGGAATTACGCAAGAATTCTTACACGGACTGGAGCAGTTCATGAGCTTTGTGTCGATGCAACTTTTGTTTCAAGAATTCCGAACAATGTTATGTCCCAGCAAAAGATGTAAAAACATGAAGTATCGAAGTCAAGAAATTGTTTGCAAACATCTTTACAAGGTGATTTTGAAGAGAATTAAGAAATTTAGTTATTTCATAGTGAAAATTGTGGCGTTAAAAATACCGCGAAAGAAGCACAAGAAATGGAAAGAAATGAAAAAGTTCTTTATGAAACGTCGATGACCAATCCATATGTGGAAATGGTGTCAGATGCTTTTCCTGTGTTAGTAAGGAAGCATATGAAGAGATTCCAAACAATGAGGCACACCGATTTTTTAACCTATTGAATTCGAAAAAACAACCTATATATGAAGGTTGTCATGAAGGCCAGTCTCGTTTATCTTTCTCATCAAGATTGATGAGTATAAAACCAAACTACAATGTAGTTGAAAATTTCATGGATTCCTTTTGCCAAACCATGCGTGAATATTTACCGGAAAATAATCAAGCTCTTTAGATATATTATGAAACAAAGAATATTATAGAATATTTAGGAATGCCACATAGAAAAAATTGATGTTTGTAGAAACAGTTGCATTTTGTTTTGGGAAAAAGATAAAGATCTCTTGGAATATAAATTTTGCTGTGTAAGCAAATTTCATAAAAAAAACCATCTTTAAAAAAAATTATGTACCGTACAAAAAGATATTCTATATGTTTGTAGCAAGCAGATTAAGAAGATTATATGAATAAAAAATCGTTGAGGCAATAAGATGGTTTGTAAAACACTCGACGGGCGAAGGGATAATGCAATGAAATGTTTCCTGAGTTCACATACAAAATGAGAAATGTTTAACTTGTCTGTGCATTGATGGTTTTAGTCCATACGGACAACTGGAAGTCAATATTCTCTACTTTTCGGTGTTTTTGTCTCTCGACTCATTCCAATTGCATTTGCTAAGCTTTTACTACGAAAAATCTACGGTGTGTTATGCGGAATTATCATATTTTTCAAAGATATATGTGTAAGAAATTTAAAAAGGGATGACTTGGAGTTATTGAAAAAAATATCTCGGAAGTATTATGCTCTTTAAAGCGTTTTTCCGCTTTTATTCTTCCATATCATGGAACATTTACCAATATATTTACCAAATGAAGCAATACTCGGAGGCCCAATTCAATTCAGATGGATGTATCCTTTCACAAGGTTTTTCATTCATCTAAAGAAAAATGCAAAAAACCAAAGCAGCAGTAGAAAGATCTATTGTTAAACTATATATTCAGATGCATGTAACCTTTTGAAAGGTTTTTCTTTCAACACATTTTATTTCGAATCACATATTTCGACGAAACATAAAAGATCAGAAAATGATCATACTAACTATCTATATCAATATAATCCTTAGTTGGCGCAATTCAGGAGATCTTTAAACCAATTGGACGTATATGAGGGAAATCTGAAGAATATTGGCTAACGCTAAAGGAGTATAATCACATCCATACATATATATATTATTAAATTGTCAAGAGCTATTATCTTTCGAAAGGTATAAATGACAATCAGACTTTCAATTTACACACACACACACACACACACACACACACACACATATATATATATATATTAACGTACATTTCATTACATGATATTTTGATGGAGAAGTAATGGGTACATACCCTCATCTCAACGCAGATAAACTCATCAAAATGAAAGTTCAATATTATGCCTCATGGTTGAGAGATTATATAATAACACGTATTTTTGTATAAATACATAGAATAAGTTATGTTATAAAAATAATAATCATTCTTTTGTATATTATATAGGTCAAATGTTCCGATGAGAGACATCCTACCTAGTTAAGAGATTTGGTTAATGGTCGTGGAAGAAATATGTTGTAATAGCCAATTATGTTTACTCGGGGTTACACATTCCACACTTACGTATACGAAAAAAATCAAAGCATGTAATATTACAACGTGTGCGTTAATGGTGAAATAAAAGATGATAATTTCTATTAGAGGTGGCCAATCTGGGTTTAGGTTCCTCGGTTTTACAAAAACTGGACCCCAACTGAACCTGAATGTTTTTCGATCTGGGTTCTTCGGGTTTCGATTCGGGTTCGGGTTATTCGGGTTCTAAAGTAGTGAATCCGAAGTAACCAAAATTAAATTCGGGTGGGTTTTCGGGTTATTCGAGTTATTTGGGTTATTTGTATAAAGGGTATTAGAACATTATTGTACATAAGGGTATTATTGTAATTTCTTATTCCGTAATTAGGTTTAATTCTTAACCTATTGTACATATAGCCGTTTTAGGACTATTCAAACACATAATTCAGAAAATACAATTTGAATTCAAATCACCATTCACATGGTATCAGAGCTGGTTGTGTCTCACGACTAAACTAAACCTAGCCGCCGCCGCTCACCTTCTTTCTCGGCCAAACCCTGCCGCCGCACCATCACCGGTCCGGCCGGCGCAACTGCCCACCCTCCACCACTCTCCGAAGACTCACCCCCAGGCTCAGCTGCCTCTCCGTCGCCTCTCACCAGCACGGATCTCCCTGTCCGCTGATCTGCGCCCCGTCGCTCAACAACTCACTCCACCCTCGGCCGCGTTCCGCTCAACCGCCGTCTACATTCAGTTCCGGCATTCTCCTCTTGCCTCCGTCGTCTCACCACCACGGATCTGCCCTCCCACCTTCGGCTCATCACCA
>CM071866.1:40569083-40644571 GCA_036759665.1 Gynandropsis gynandra
ATCACCACCACGGGTCTGCCCTCCCACCTTCGGCTCATCACCACAAACCGCCCTCACCTTCGGCACAACAGAATCCCTTGATTCTAGGCCGCGTCCCAACCGTTTCCCTTGATTCCCGGCCGCGTCCCAACCGTTTCCCTTACCGTGTGCGTGAAATGTGCATCCGATGGTAACTCGCAGCAAGGTCAATCTTATTCGATCTAATCCTCCATCTGCAAATGTTTGTACAGGATCTCTTGACGACATTGAACCGGCTACAGCAACACAAGCTTTGCGTCACACCAATTGGAGACAAGCCATGAGTGATGAATTCAATGCTCTTTTAAGCAATGGGAGGTGGGATCTTGTCTCCCCTCAGACCGCGAGCAATGTGGTTGGTTGCAAATGGGTTTTCCTTATCAAACGCAAACCCGACGGTTCTATTGACCGCTACAAAGCTCGCTTGGTTGCCAAGGGTTTCCATCAACGTACGCAGCAACCACAGAAGCTTCTTTTCGCTTGCAACATGTCAAGCGTCACGAAACTCACCCCGACAAACTATCTTACGTGGAGCGTTCAAATCCGTTCCCTCCTCGAAGGGTACAATCTTGAGTGCTTCATCACCGAAGACTCTATTGTACCGTCAGCCATGATCCAAGTCGATGTGATCCAGCAACCAAACCCCGCCTTCAGCCCATGGAAACACCAAGATCGTTTGATTTTCAGCTCCATGCTCGGCGCACTCTCCCTCCCGCTTCAACCGGTCATTGCCCGAGCAACCTCCGTTCGTGATGCGTGGAGAACTCTAGCCAACATCTATGGCAAAGCTTCTCGTGGTCACATCAAACAGCTACTAGATCAGATCAAACGTTGTGCCAAAAGATCCCAATCAATAGAAGAATACCTACGGTTCATCACCACCAAAACCGATGAACTCTCTCTTTTCGGGAAACCGATGGATCACGAGGACGTCCTTGAAGCCGTTCTTGACGGACTCCCGGAAGAGTACAAGCCTATTGCTGATGTGATCAATGCAAAAGACACTGTCATCTCAATTGTTAGTGATGCGGATTGGGCTGGAGACAAATCTGACTTCAAATCTACGGGGGCGTATATTGTCTATCTTGGCAAACATCCCATCTCATGGTCGTCCAAGAAACAAAATGGGCACGCACGCTCATCCACCGAGGCGGAATATCGGTCCGTAGCAAACACCTCAGCTGAACTTTGTTGGATTGGTAATCTTCTCAACAAACTTGGAGTCATTCTGTCCTCGGCGCCTACCATTTATTGTGACAACATTGGAGCTACCTACCTAAGTGCAAATCCAGTTTTTCATTCGCGTATGAAGCATCTTGCACTTGATTACTTCTTCGTTCGTGGTCAAATAGAAGCTGGTTCACTTCGCGTCTCTCATGTGCACTCCAAGGACCAACTTGCCGATCTCCTCACCAAGCCACTTCCGCGGTTGCCTTTTCATGACTTGTGTTCCAAGATTGGAATCATATCGGGTGATTCATCTTGCGGGGGCGTATAAAGGGTATTAGAACATTATTGTACATAAGGGTATTATTGTAATTTCTTATTCCATAATTAGGTTTAATTCTTAACCTATTGTACATATAGCCGTTTTAGGGCTATTCAAACACATAATTCAGAAAATACAATTTGAATTCAAATCACCATTCACAATTTGGGTTCGGGTTATTCGGGTTGTTTGGAGTTTGGATAGGTTTTTGGGCTCATAAAAAACAAAGTTAACATACAGAAATGTAAAAAAATACATATCTAACTCATAAAGTGAACGTCGGAAATATCGAAATGAAATGAATTCCAAAAACGCCAAAATGAGATGAACTCCGGAATCGTTAAGTTGTTATCGCGCAACAAATGAAATCACATCTCATTCTCCTCCATTATTTGTGTCTGATAAGCTGAAAAACAAAGATTAAATTATAAGTTCAATGTTATATAAAAAGATAAAACGAAATAAGAAGAACATACTTTGAGAAAGTGTATCCATGAAATCATATCTCACTCTCCTCTATTATTTGTGTTTGATAAGCTGAAAATCAAATATTAGATTATAAGTTTAATGTTATATAAAAAGATAAAATGAAATAAGAAGAACATACGTTGAGAAAGTGTATGCATGAACTCATTTTCATCCATTATTTGTTGAAGACTCATTATTTTATCAATACAAAATGTTGACCGCAACAAATTTTGCGTTAAAATCAATGCTTCAACCATATTAGGATTTAATGTACTCATATATTGGTCTAAGAATCATCCTCTGGTACTAAATGCCGACTCGGATGCAACTGTAAAAATGGGAATTGCAAGAACATCTCTAGCCATTTGCACTAAAATTGGAAACTTTGAACCATTAACTTTCCACCACATTAATATATCAAATTTAGACCCAATGTATTACGAATTGGCACCTCAAGGCTTTCCATCAAAGAAATATCCAGTTCATTTGAAACCACCTTAGCATTTCTCTTATCAATAACCATTTTCTTAAATTCTCCCCACAAATCATCTTCTTCCGCTATCAAAAGCACTTTGCTTTGTTTACCTTACACTATAAAATCCATAAAGCTTAGGGATAAATTCCAAGAGTAGTTCTTTCATTTCACCACATTTTTGTTATAATTGTCATACATCTTCTGAAAACAATGAGTTGTAAAACTCTGCGGATTAACTATAGTGGAGACTAGCAAAATCTTGTTTATTTGCTCCAAACCTTCCCAATACTTATCAAATTTATCATTCGCCATGCAAGATGTCATACTACTCAACACGAGATCATCATTACTAGTCATCGACCTCAAAGTCATTTTATTCTTACATATATCATTAAAACACCCGCTCGATGTCACTTTTGTAGAAGCAGAAAAAGTGATTATCGAATTGTAAAATATTTTCAAGAATCTTACCATACAACGAGCATTTTTCCAATCATTACTTGATGGCGGTCCAACCCTTCTCCTTCCATTTACTGCATCTTCCTCATGAAAATAACCATTTTAGTGTTTTTCCTCATTTGTCATCCTATCTAAAGCTGCTCTAAACTTTAACGCCGCACTCAACATCATATAAGTCGAATTCCATTTAGTACTACAATCTAAAATTAAACTAGCTCGACCAATTTTTTCTAGCTCTACCCGAATTTGAAATTGCTGAAACCCTGAATCAGATGATCGAACATATTTAACTGCATTTGTTATACTAATCACACTATCACTAATCTCCCTCAACCCTTCATTAACAACTAAATTCAAAATATGAGCATAACAACGAACATGCATAAATTCACCATCAAGTACCAATGCATCATCTCCCCAAGTCTTCAATTTGTTTTTCAACAACTTAATTGCACGATCATTAAAACTAGCATTGTCAACAGTTATCATGAACACTATATCCTAATCAAGCAATCATTTCTCAAGTTGCTTTGTAAAATTTTCCTCTTTGTGGTCAGACATCGGACTAAAACCAATAATCCTTCGATGTAGTTACCAATTACTATCAATAAAATGAGCAGTTACGACCATGTAACTCACAGATATAATAGAAGTCCACAAATCAGTCGTAAGAGACATTCTTCCCCCATTCATCATACTTTTCAAAATAGCTTCTTCAGATGCATACATTTGAAGTACATCTCTAGTGATAGTTTTCCTCGAGGGGATAACATATTTAGGACACAAGACATTGAAAAGATGTCTAAACCCAACATTTTCAACCGTAGAAAGTGGCATCTCATCCATAATAATCATCTTTACAGTTGCTCGCCTACATGCTTCTTGACTAAAACTACAAGCAACAAGCATATGACTACCATATTCTTGATTGCCACTATCATCCACAATTAACACCTTCTAACTTTCATTTCCAACGAAATTCTTATATGTTTTATAGATGTGAATATGCTTATTCATGCTACTAGTTCCATTCTATATACTTCCACACTTCAACTTTAAGTCACAATATTTGGATTTACTATATTCACTAGATTCTCTTAAAAAATGTTCCCACACCTTTGATCGTTGAACATACTGTTTCTTAGATTTTTGAGGCAACTCACTTTTTTCGAAAGTCGCTGCCCTTTTGTTTTGAGATTGAATTTTGCTCGTCTCAAGTTGATCCGCAACAACTATATGCATATCCATTTATAAACAAAAAAAACAATATTTTTTTACTATCTGTAACAAACCCCAATCTACATCTTCAATCTACAGCTTCTTCACTATATACAAACGGAAAACTGAATCTTACCAGGAGAAGACAATTACGAAGAGAGGAGACGACAAAAGAACTCTCGTCGAAGAAAGCTTTTGTCGTCGCTCAATCTATAAAGATATGCAGATGATTCGTTTCCTTAACTGATATACAAACGGAAGAAACGAAAGAAAATCTACAAAAGAAAATCAACAGAAAAAAATCTACAGCTTCTTACCGGGAGAAGATGAATGCGAAGAGAGGAGACGGCAGAAGAACTCTCATCGAAGAAATCTTGCGTCGTTTCTCAATCTTTAAAGATATGCAAAAGATTCATTTCCATCACTAATATACAAATGATAGAATACAAAAGAAAATCTACAAAAGAAAATCAACAGAAGAAAATCTATAGCTTTTTACACCGAGAATACGAATCCGAAAAGAGGAGACAGTAGAAGAACTCCCGTTGAAGAAAGCTTTCATTGTCGCTCAATCTGTAAAGATATACAGAAGATTCGTTTCCATCACTAATATACAAACGAAAGAATTGAAAGAAACTCTACAAAAGAGAATCAGCGGAAGAAAATCTATAACTTCTTATCGGGAGAATACGACATCAAAGAGAGGAAACAATAGAATAAATCTCGTTGAAGAAAGGATATGGAAGCTCTTGTAGTCGCTCAATCTATAAAAGAAATTAAGAGTCTCAGTAGGCCGTGGGAAGAGAGAGAAACGACAGGATGAAGCTCCATCGGGCAACGGGATGAGGGAAAAGCGGCGGGATAAGGGGAGAAGAGTGGAGAGGCTTTGGTTAGGCGACAGGGTGAGGTGAGTGAGAAAAGAATGGAGAGAGTGTGTGTAGCGGTAGCAGAAAAACACTAAAGAAAAAATAAAATCCTAATTTAATTCGGGTTATTCGGGTTGCTCAGGTTTAACCCGAACCCGGATCAGACCGGCCCGAACCTCAACGAGTTCTAAGATTTGTATCTATATGGGATTTTAGGGTAACCCATTTTGTAAACGATCCGGGTTTTTTGGATCGATCTGAGTCGGTCCTATCCGGGTAACCCGGATTGGCCACCCCTAGTTTCTATGGCATTTTACAGCAAATCCTATAGGAGAAATATGTTGGTCTCGTTGAACTGAAGGTAATGCTTTTTAAATATCAATGGTTCAATCCAACCATGAGACGTGGTAAACGAAAAAAATCAATGGGGAGTAATTGACATCAACTCAGAACGACAATATGAAAAGTATGATCCATTCCTCACAAAACATCAAGCAGATCAAGTATGATCCATATATTATTTTTGCGTAAATTTTTATCTGTACCGGATGAAAAAATCATAGAGTTACAAACAACTTTTAAAAAGTACTTGACGTATAAAGAATATTTGTTGAGTTACCAAATAAAATAGTTAAGACGTAAGCAAATTCCGATGATAAAGGTCGTGGGGGAACATCATGGAATGGAAGCAATGACATGGTAATTAGAAGAGCATATGATGCAAGATTATCCTGAATTGTTGGAAGATGGATAGTATGGTTATTCTATTCATGGAATACAATAGTTTTTGTAAGAATCACATAGAATTCGAGGACGAATTCGGTTGTAGTGGGGGAGAAATATAATACCAAGCCAATGGTAATATATATATATATATATATTATGTATTAGGGTAAGAAATAGACGAAGAGAAGAAAAGAAGTCGTGTGGCAGAGAGAAGAAGAAGAAGAAGGAAAAAAAGAAAAGGAAAAAGAAAAAAAAAGGAAGAAGGATCCCTCAAATTTTCGTCGTGTATAGATCCATCAATGACAAGGTTAGGATGCATATACAAGAAGATAATGTGATTGTTCGGTTATCGAGACAATGTGTAAGCATGAATAGAATTAGATGGCTTATGATGTTGAAAATGCGTATACGATCCTCGTGTTAGAGAATTGGATGACATACCTTATAGTGATGAAGTGTAGATTTGTTCGGGCTACAAATGTTTTCAGTTCTATTCGTGAAACTAGATATGAATTTATGTCAAAGAGGATATGTTGAGTTTGTTGCAGACTATTAGATAAACATCGCATACCATCTGGAAAAAGAAATGTCGTTGCAGGTACGTTGAGCCACATGAGAGTTGAGATAAACCAATGCAAGAGTTCAGTGATTTGATTAGTCAGATAAGTGCTTTGAGACAAGAGACAATGCGGACCGAGTCAGAGAGAGTGGAGTTGTAAGCAGTAAATCGTGTAGATATGCCAAATAGAATTTTAAGTAACACAAATGTTTAAGGATGGGATATAGAAGATTCAACATAATCAGTTTGACCCAAGGTATAAGTTGTACCAGGTCATGGAAGATGGTTAGATAATGATAAGTGGTAAAGAGTATGTGTGCCAAAGGATGTAAGGATTATATATTAGGTTTTGAGCAAAGCTCACCATCTAATCGAAAGTTGACAAAGGTGTATTAGAATGTTCTTCAATTTTATCGATGGATAGAGATTAAGAAGGACATCAATTGATGGGTAACGAAATGTCTAACATGTCCATTAAGCAAATCGGAGCAACAACTACCAAAGGAAAATTGCAAAGTCTACCGATTCCCGAAAGGAAATGGGACCACATTACCATGGATTTTGTGGCGGGTCTTCCAAGAAAGCAAACTGGCATGGACTCCATTTAGGTGATCGTGGGTCGACTAATTAAATCGGCTCATTTAATTTCGATAATGAAGACTTTTAATGTGAATTAGCTAGCAAGGATCTATATTGTGCAAATTGTGAAGTTACATGGGTTATGTTAAGCATTGTGCTAGATCAAGAAGAAAGATTCACCTCACATCTTTGGCAGATGTTTCAAAAAGAGTTAGGAACCAAATTGCGTATGGGCACCGTGTATCATCCACTGACATACGGACAATCGGATAGATCTTTAGGGACGCTTGAGGACCTATTACGAGCATGTGCATTGGAGTGGACTAGTAGTTTGGTGAATCATTTAACGTTTATTAAATTTGAGTAGAATACTAGCTATCATGGTAGCATTGTGAAGCCACCATATGAAGCACTATACAGGCGACCATGTTGTACCCTGGTGCTGAATTGAGGTGGATGAGAGATCTATCTTCAAAGTGGAGATTATCAAGGAAACAATGGAAAATTTGAGAATTGTTAACATAAAATGAAGGCGGCTCAAGATCATCAGAAGAGTTATGCTGATCTAAAAAGAAAGAATGTTAAGTTTAATATCGGAGATATGGTATATTTGTGAGTTCAAGCGAGAAAAGAGAGATTAGATGGAACCTGAGTGAACAAGCTATCACTATGGTTCACGGGCCCATGTCCCTTATCTTTAAAGGGGGTACATGATGTATTTTATGTATCGTTGTTGCGTAAGTGTTTATCAGTACTAGATGAAATAATCGTAGAATCACAAACAACTTTTAAAAAGGACTTGACGTATAAAGAACATTTATTGGTCTACCAAATGAAATAGTTAAGACATAAATAAATTCGGATGATAAAGGTCGTGTAGAAACATCATGGCGTGGAAGGAGCAACATGGTAATTAGAAGAGCATATGATGCAAGAGTATCATGTGTTGTTGGAAGATGGATAGTATGGTTCTTCTGTTCATGGAATACAATAGTTTTTATAACAATCACATATAATTCGAGGACGAATTCTATTGTAGTGGGGGAGAATTATAAAGCCCAAACCCATGGTAATATAAATATATATGCATATATATTATGTATTAGGGTAAGAAAAGGAAGAAGAGAAGAAAAGAAGTCGTGCGGTTGAGAGAATGAGAGGGGAGAAGAAGAAAAAAATAGGAAGAAGGATCCCTCAAATTTTCGTTGTGTTCTTGTTTGGTGACTTCTACTTGAGAGTATGGTAAATCTCTAAAAATTTTCTTGTGATTATTTCTTCAAATTGAAGACTTATATGGTGGATACTGATTAATTGAATGGATCTATCATATGAGAAAATCTGATTCATGTTATTGTTGGTGACATGATCATGAATCGTAAAGTCATCGTGAAACAATTAAGGTGATGATCTTTTTCTATAAAAATTTGGTTTTGTGGTTGATTATAGAGAAATTTTTACGTTTAAATAGAGGTATGATTTCAGTAGAAATTTTAGGAAAATTCAAATTGAAGAAAATTGAAAGAATATAAGTAAAGAATGGACTCAACCCAAAAAATCGTCGAATAATGATCGATGGCACAAATATGACGTTGTATTGGTGAAATTTAAATGGTTGAATATGATCTCGAAAATTGACGTTCGACCAGGTGTCTATATCAGAGAACATGGATATTTTGGTTCGGTGATAGAGTCGAGTGAGTATCTTGTTTAGTGTGCTTGATCGAGTGATTTCACATTTGAACCTTCGAAAGAAGGTGTGTGCGAGCGTGTCAATGAGAGTTTTTACGTGAGGAGTATCGAGTCAACACGTTAGTATTGCAACAGTTGGATCAGGGTCAGCATTGTACCGTATAGTAACCTTTCAAGCGATGGAGCGCTATAGTTAGTCAAATCAGTGGATCTGCCAGGGTCGTACCTTGTTGGGGTTGTGGTAACTTTTTGAGCGACGGAGTGTTGTATTGTATTGATGACCGACGTACGTTGTGACCTTGCGAGATCTTTACTCTGCTAGGGTCATCTAGACTTTATGAGCGTATGCCCGAGCTAAAGTTGTATGGACTATGAGTTATGATCTAGTTTGATACTAGTGTTAGATTTAGGATACTCAATCTAATTTGGTAGAGCGTGTCGATGAGAGTTTTTACATGAGTAGTATCGGTTCGAAGGCGTTAGTATTGCGACACTTGGATTAGGGCTGACGCCGTACCGTGTTGGGGTTATGGTAACCTTTCGAGCGACGGAGTGTTGCATTATACTGATGGATGGGTACGTTGTGACCTTGCAAGAATTCTGTGTGCGGGGATCCTCTGGACTTGGCGAGCATATGTCTGAGCTAGAGTCGTGTGGACTATGTGAGTTATGATCCATTGTGATGCTAGTCTTAGACGGTGGATATTCAATTGGATTGGATATAGTCATTTATTAGTCTATAGTGTGAATTTTTTTTATATTACACATTCGAGAGTGGAAAAATACGTAGCACGAAGTGTTTGCATGTATTGATCTCATTGAGTCTTCGTACTCACCCTTTTGTGGGCTGTTGTGGATGGGCAGGTTATAGCAAGGAAGAATATCAAAGAGGTTGAGCAGCAGTGTCACAAGTTACAACGGACTGACGGGAGAAGCGTGCATGAGGACTCGATAAACTTTATTATACCTATCATATATTTTTTTATAATTTTATATGTTTTCTTTCGTTATATTGTTCAAACCATTTTCAATTTGAAATAAAAGTATTTTTATTTTATTTTGTAATGGTTTTTGAGTGGTGACACCTGTAGCCACTTTTTGGAGGTGATGGTGGACACTCCTAGTCCTAAGTTTATTCCGGGATGAGGTGTTAAAAATGGATCATCGTTAAAGTGTCATGACGTTTTTCGATGGATGCCTGTTAAAAATGTGCAACGGGCATCGAAACGAGCATCGAATGGAAATCGTCATGATGCCTATGCTCCGCCTAGTACCCTCGGCGACTGGTTTCCAACGGGCATCTGTTGGCATTTCCGATACAGGTGAAGGGGGATGATATGGTGGCAGAGGTGGTGGTGGCGGGCTCCTGCGGAATCCACCAACAATCCACCTTGACCGATAAATCGTCGAGCTCTCATTTTGTTTAAGTGTTTACATATTGTTTTAGAGAATTTGTTGTTTTGTGATTGTGTTGAAAAATGAATATTTTACCAGCTTATATACAAAAGTGTTTACATATTGTTTTAGAGAATTTGTTGTTTTGTGATTGTGTTGAAAAATAAATTTCCAATGGACATCCGTTGAAAATGCGATCGGATGCCCATTGAAAATTATATCACCTCAATGGACGTAATTAATTGACATGAATGTTAGGTCTCCAAAGCAATAGACGACATAAATGACAGTAAGCCCTCTGTCCAATGGGCATCCGTAGATATTGCCAACGGATGCCCGTTGGAGATCTAATAGTAATGTAAATTAATTGTGTCCATTGAGGTGACATAATTTTTATCGGACATCCGTTAAAATTTCCAACTAAAGCCTGTTGAAATTTTTTTGTATATAAGTTGTTTAATAGTTCATTTTTTAAACAAAATCACAAACCAAAACAATATATTCTCTAAAGAAATTCCTAAACACTAAAACACAATGAGAGCTCGATGATTTTTTGGTTAAGGTGGATTGTTGACGAATTCCACAGGAGTCCCTCCACCACCAATATCAATTCAACCGATATTTGATAAAGAAGATGATATGATGGATATTTATGCTTTGATCGATACTTTCGATGAGTGTCTCACTAATCAAATTATTGATCTTGAATACCCTGACGGGATACTATGATAAGATATTATTGACCTATAAATATTTATACTTGAATTAATTATAGCAATTGACTAATGATTTAATTTATGTGGAGGTTTGATTCTGATGATGTTCCGAAACACACAAAACAACAACATTATCCAAAGCTTTTTACATGATCGACTTTATTATTCCTAGCAAGTGACGCTAAAAGTTATATGCCACCGATGGTGGTGTACATTCATCATAAATTTATTCAATATAAACATTAATGTCAAATTTAAATAATAATTCTATTTAGTTTAAATTTCATTTTGTAACGCGTGTATAGATGGCGGAAGAAGGACACATTGCGCATCTATTCAGTATGGATACGTGATATGCAGGTTCGATTTTGCTTGATGATGAACAACGCCAAGCGCAACTATTATAAAAAGATTGCAAAGCCGACATGGGCAACGAATGAGGTATTGAACAAACTCGTCCAACATTGGGAGTCGGAAGACTTCAAGGCAAAAAGTGAAAAGGCTAAAAGATGTCGACGAGAAATCTCCCAGAGATGGTCCACATCGTCATACCTCAATATCAAAATCGTTTCCCGAAAGAAAAAAAAGAATTTTTAATTTAAATTTATTTTAATTTAAAATGGTAAGTAATAGTATTATTAATATTACAAATATAGATACTAGGAAGAGAACTGACTCTTTTTTAGTTGGTCAATGAGACTCACGCCAAAAAGAAGTTCATCGTCGGAAAATAGATCGATGAGCCAAAACTTGTTGACTCTCGAGCAGAGTGGACGGTGAAACTTATGACAGAGAAGATCACACAACAATCACAAGCCACCGGTTCAACTCCCGATAAACTTAGTCATTTACAAAAGGAGAAATTTTATTTAGAAGTATATAATAACAATATTATTCTAATAATTCTCTAATTATATATAAATATTTAAAATAAATATAACTTAACTTTCATTTGTTTTATTTTGCAATCTGTTAGGACGTATAAAGGGCGTCTATACGGTCTATGTGTTCTACAAAAAGATACATTAAGGATGCCACGACGTTACCCCACACATTCCTAAAGATTTTTACACAAGAGAAACGCATCAAGAACCTCGAGGCTAATCTTCGAGAAACGTGAGTGTAGATGCATCACATGATGAGTATAATCGAGTTGATCACCGGTCGAGCGTATCAGCCACCACCACTACCACAGACGGGGGTAACAACACGAAGATAAGAACTGATTATTGACTCCGATGAAATGTTTTTCTGAGGCATCGGAGAGGATGTAGATGAAGAAGACGGTGTCGGTTTAGACGAAATGTAATGAAAATGTTTTAAAATTTTGTATAAAGTTTTGTATATATTAAAAAACCTTTTTATTTTATTTTTTTACTTTTTAAAAGAAAACTTCATTCCGATAGAAAGGAATGCCCGTTGATAATAGAATATAGCTTTAAATGGGCATATGTTGCCAAATTACATAACTCCCACGAATTCTTTTCCAACGGGCATCTGTTGCTATTTTCCACCAAACTTTTCAACGAGTATCCATTGCAAAGTTACAGATTTCCCGCCAATTAATTTCCCATGGGCTTCTATTGCACAATCTCAACATTCCCGACAATTCATTTTCAACGGATGCCCAGTGCAAATTCGCAATGGTTTTATGTTGAATTTGTTATAAAGGGTATCCTTTGCAAATTGCAACGGACATATTCGTTACAATCTCTTAAAAAAAAATTTAACGGATATTATCTATTGATAGACCGTTGAAATTTACATATGTAGATGATGGAAGAGAAACAACACTTCTTGAACTAGTGATCGAGACACATGCCTAGAAAAATCTATCGCCGAGGAAGATACCGACGAAAACGAGTTTATCAACCCTCGGGCAGAATGGATGGTGAATATTGTGAAAAAAAAACCTCACACATCACAACCTACTAGTTCATCTTCGGATTAACCTTGTCTTTTACAATATATTTATCAGTAAAATTTTATTGTGTTACCTTAAATTATAATTACAAATAAATTGGGTTGATAACGTAGAATTTTTTTATACATTCATTTTTTCGATCGTATAAGTGGCATTTATACGATCTGAATTTTATACAAAAAGATGTTGTGTAGGATGTCACAATGATACCTCCAATGATTCAGGATATGTATTCCCAAGAATGACACATTGACCAACTCGAGGGTTCGCTTCGAGATTATTTGGCGAATATGCATCGTATAAATAGAATTATAGAGTTAATGATCGGTCAATTGTATCAGCCGCCAAAGCCTCCATCACCTAAGAACGACATAATAATAAGGCAAGAACCGACATTTGATTCAGACATGACCGCTTCTCGAGGTGACAAAGGATATAAGGACGAAAACAATGGCGATTTATATGATTTGTAGGATTTAATATTTATATTTGTATTGTTTTGCTAAATATTGTAGTAAACTAATTTATAATTTTCATTTTAAAATATATTAATAATTTAATTTTAAATTTTATTAATATTTTATTTATTTTTAACATTTCGCCATAGACAGAGATCTCTTGATCAGTTCGCCATAATATATGTGTTTAAATTTCGCGCAAAAACACACCAACAGATTACCGTTGATAAATTCAAATTTTCCACAAAATTTTTTAAAGGGTTTTGATGGTCATTCACCAACATCAACGGATGCTTGTTACACTATTCAATGGATATCCCTTGATGTCAACTAGTTACGGATGGACACGAGTCGGATATCCGGAATTTTTAGGATACCCGTACGTGAACATGACTCGAACAGATAGTATATTTTGTACCCGAACTTGAATCCATGAACACGGGTAACCGAAGTTCGGATTCTCCGAACATTAAATCAGATACCCGCAGGAACCTAAACCAATAATTCACATTTCCAAATCATAATTACCGATCTAATTTCATATGAAATAAAAAATTTTAACACAAAATCTGATGGAAGAGGATATAAGTATTTGAATACTCTTGAGAAGAGAAGAGAAATGTTTCTTTCTTTTGAATTTGTTTCTTTCTTATTTTTTGCTCATTGCTTTCCAAACATACAAATTTCCTATTTATAGTTGTTTTCAACAGACTAGAATGTTCTACAGTTTACAAAATTAAAAGAAAGACATAAATGAGACTGAAATTCCATGCAGAACTAATGCAGTCAAATATGATCTTTCGTTACTAAAACATCAATAAGTTGAATTAGGTTTCAATTAGACCTTCCAAATCTATGATGAAAACCATTCAAAAATTCTGACAGTTTTGAGTTTAATTCACAAAAAATTCCTCCCTTAAACTCAAACTTCTCTGATCTTTCATATCGAGCTTCTCCTTCAAATTTTCGAATAGCACAGTTGGTAGAGGCTTTGTAAAAATTTCTGCAACTTGGTCATGGCTTGCAACATGAGTCATTTTCACTTCTCCATTCTTCACATGTTCCCTGATAAAATGAAAGCGGGTGTGAATATGCTTACTCCTTTCATGATGAACCGGGATTTTTGTAAATTCAATTGCAGATTTGTTGTCAACTCGTATCTTCGTTGCCTCATGTTGTTGCAGCTGTAGATCTTGTAGAAAATTCCTTAGCCAAATTGTTTAGCCAAATTTTGTGACACACACCATGATGCTGCCACATATTTGACCTCACATGTTGACAAAGTTACGATCGGAAAAATCGAACTATGGGTATCCAAAAAATATATGGTTACCCGTGAATATTCGAATATATATATATATATATATATATGTTATTTAAGAACAAAATTTTATTAACGATTTTTCCGACCGTCTCTAAATTTAGTGATAAAATTTAAGGAATGGATTTTGATTCCAGCAAATTCCATAGAGATAAAAATTCTAGAAAAACCGGGAAAAAACCGGGTCAATTTCAATAGTGATAAAAATTCCAGCCAATTTCAACAAAACGGGGTCAATTTCAACAAAACCGGGTCAAAACCGGATCAATTTCAGCAACCCGGATAAAAATTCCAGAAAAACCGGGAGAAAACCGGGTCAATTTCAACAAAACGGGGTCAATGTCAACAAAACCGGATCAATTTCAGCAAACCGGATAAAAATTCTAGTAAAACCAGGAGAAACCGGGTCAATTTCAATAAAACCGGGCAATTTCAACAAAACAGGGTCAAAATTTGAGTAAATCGAGTCAAAATTATAATAAATTGGGTTGGGTCAAAATTCATTAAACCAGTCAAATTATATTAAACCGGACCGGGTTAATAATTGGGTAAACCGGATTTAATTCAATTTTAATTTTGGTCGGGTCGGGTCGGGTCAAAATTGGGTATGAAATCAGGTCAAAATTGATGGTTTTTAGGGTTTGGGTCAAAATTCTAGTTATTTAACAGAATTTTAAACGGCGTGGGAGAATAGACAGAATTAGAAAACTTGAGGGGGAATAGGATTAAGGGTGATACATGAGGGGAAAATAGGATGAATGTGATAGATGAGGGGAATAGGCAAAATACCCAAATTTTGGGTGGGAATATGAATTTTACCCACATATATATATATATATATATATATAAGTAAGGTGGACCTCGGTCCGGATTTTCAGGGTATTTGAACTCAAAACCGAAGGGGTGGACAATTTTCTATCCGAACCTGAATCCCTCAAACATGGATACCCGAAGCTTAGATACTTGGTCAACAAGTCAATTACCCGCGAATATCCAAACACGAACCTTAATTTACTAAATATTTGAAATGATAATAAAAATATATATAACCAATTACAACTAAAAATATGAAATACAAACTTACTATTAAGCTTGCATTAGTCTTCAATACTAATACCTACAAAAAAATATGAAATAATCACATAGATAAACAATTTTAAATAAACAAATTTCAAAACGAAAAAAAAATTACGACGATAATTGATTTCATTCCGAAAAATATCATGTTACTTACTTTCTTTTCTTCATATCCTCTAATGGTACATCTCATAATATCTTCTGCAAGCAAACAAGCAAGAGTGTCAGAACACTATCAATGAAAGCTTGAGGATAAGAAATTATACCAATACACTACTTGTCCAAGATAGTTGTCAAATTCTTCAATCTTTGTTTGTTTATGGGAATGATTAAGCTCAGGTTACGACTAAAGTTGTATGTTGGTCAAAAAATGTCTAAGACATTTAGAGTGGGAAAGTTGTATGATTTATCACATATAGAAGCATAGTTTATTTGTTTGCCATACTCGTAGAAAAAGACCTTAACTAGGGTTCTAAATCTAAAAGACCAGAAGATCATTGAAGAAGTAACTGAAATAATCTGAGAGATCCAAATCAAAGCGACACAGAGGAACACAAATCGATGGAAAAACGTTATAGAGATGGAAATGATACCTAGAATCGTGGAGCTTGAGGTGGATTTCTTCGAAGAGGACGATGGTGTCGTTGCCGCGAACTTCGACGGTGGTGCTACCTTTGTGGACGGCTTCGAAGACATATTCTACCTAGAAGAGGTAGCCATCAGGGGGAAATACAGTGATTGCTCTGTCGTATCTAACCATCTTTCGAGGGCATATTCTAGATTTTGTTTGGAAACGAAGAAAGTAAGAAGAAAGATGAACCTAGAAACGGAGAAAATGTAAGGAACAAATAATCGACGGCCCGCAAAAGAACGCGAGATGCGAGAAAGAACATAGAATTGATGATCGACGGACGAACTTGAGAGGCGAAGGAACAAAGAATGGACGGTGGGCAAACGCAGACACGGTCGAAGAACACAGAGAAAACTGGCGAGCACAAGATGACCAACGATGAACGGGCGTGAACGAGGTGATGGGAGCGAGTGTGAGGTGCGTGAGGAGCACGTGTCGCAACTCTTGAGACAGAACGAAAACGAAGGAGTAATCTCAAAATCTTAGTGGGATTTTTGTAAATAATGTAATAAAGATAAAAGTATAGTAATTTTATATATATCATCGGACATCTAACCGTAGATAAGATGAGTAGATTATTCAAAGAATTCTTTTCAAACCCGTAAAAATTTATTCGAAACTAAAAATTCAAATTGAATTGAGATTCGGATTTGGATTCGGTTCCCTGATTTGTACGATGGATACTCGCAGAAACCCAAAAATACATATAAAATATTAAAATACCCATACATCCCATTTTATTTACAAAAATACCACTGATTTTTTTATAGGTTACTTCTTACCTTCCTCTTTTTCTCTTTCAGCAGATGCAGCCTGCCTCGTGGCCGCTTCTCGCCTACCTCCGGCTAGTAATCGCCTCCCTCCCGGCTGGTGCTCTTCTCCCTCGCGACCGCTTCTCCTCTTGAGGGACAGCCGCTTCTCGCCTCGCCTCCATCGTTTCTCCTCCCTCGCATCGCGTTCTGTCTCCCTCTCTTGCTACTTTCGCCGATCGTCTCTTGCTACCTCCATCGCCGCCGGTAAGCACATCTCTCTAGTTCGCTTAATCCTTCTTAAGAGTGTGATCATTGAAACCGCGTATAAGTTTGTTCATTGTTTGTGTCGGTATGGGTTTCCTATTCGGTTCTTTGGATTTACTCGAGCATTTGTTTAAATTTTGTTAATTGTATCGATGTGATGCGGTCGAATCGTCAAATAAACTGAGTTAGGGTTTTGGGTTTTTGATTACTGTAGTTTTTGTTTTTTAAATTATTTTGGTTTTGGTGTAGGATTAGCTGAATAGAGGTGGTGGTTTTGGTTACTTTGGAAACAAGTGAATTGAAAATGTTCGATGTAGTGTACTTTTGAATTTTAGCTTTGCTTATCGGTGTAGAATGGCGTATATATGAACGAATTGGATGAATTTGTGGAATTTAGTTACTATGTTCCTTTAGATTATAAAGGAATATTTATTTTTCAACGAGATTGATTCTCTTCTTCTGCTGCATTTTTCAACTCATATTCGGCTAACTTAGGTCTCGTTCCTCTGTGGACCTAGTTTTATGTGTTTTTTATCATGTGTTGGTTCTATTGTTCAGCGACTTCTTCCAGGAGACAAAGATGCATCCTCCTTTGACATTACACAGGCATCCAATGTGTGCAGATGTGAGTCCTGCCTTTTCTCTTCTCCTCTTTTTTTTTTTTTTTTTTTTTTTGCTGCTCCTTGATTTTCCAGCATTCTGGATCATACTTCTTGCAGTGTTCTTGCCTGTTCTGAGTTTAGACTGTGCATTTTTTTCTTTGAAGCTGTAGCTCGTGATGATTGTTGATTGGCGTTTGTTTGTAGTTGTCATTTCTCTGTTCAGAATGTGTATCAGCTTTTAGTAGTGTTCTAGTGTTCTGTTTCCTTTAGTTCTATGTCCAAAGGAGACGGAAAAGGTTATGTTTTTCGTAAGTGATTAAGCAGATTAGATACTAAGTTATATGTTGGTGAACTTTGAACTCTGATATAATTTGTGAGACGAAGGAAATTGGTGGAGTTAAGCTGCAGAATTTCCTTTTTTATCACCCTAAACCCATATGATATAGCATTAATTTAACAGGGTTTGCATGTATCATATTTGTTAGTGATGACATCTAAAGTTATATCTAATGGTGTGCCAGATAATAGAGGAATTTCAGAAGTGTCATGTAGACCATCCTATCAAAAAATTCTTTGGAGAATGTACAGACCTCAAAGTAAAGCTTGATCGCTGTTTCCGACAGGAGGTAAATTGATAACCACTGGTGTGCTTTCTGCTCAGAGTTACTTGCGATGATTATGTTGCTCACATCTCTTTGAGATTTATGCAGAAAGCTGTGAAGCGGAAAGCTAACTTTGAGAAAAGCAAGGAACTTAAAGAGAGGCTGAAAGCTATAAGGAAGGAGACTGCAGAGAATATTGTTGAACAGTAAGGGACTATGCATCAAAGGACGTTTGGTCAGATTATATGATGATTCGCCCCCATGGCAGGGATTACGGAATGTTTCTGTTGATGCTCGTGAACATATATACCCACACAACTGATCAAATGACCTTGTATTATTAAGCAGCAAGAGAGTTTGATACAACATTTTCTCGTTAATTAGAGAAAAAACACAAGTATGATTTTTTTTTTCCGGGTTTGAATAGATCATTCTGATTCATGTTCACCCTTTTGTTTAAGCCTAGTTCTCAGATGGAGGTTGAACAAGCTGGTCAAGCCCTTGCATAGCAATGGAGACCTTGACACTCAGTTTTGAGCAATGACAATGAATAAGGGGATTTTTCTTTTGCCACTCTAGTTTGGCCTGAAACAATTTGAACAATTTTGGCTCTGCCTTTAACTAAGCGGATAAGCTGTTCAGTATTCGGCAGATTCATAATGGGTCATTGATTAGCATTATGGCTGACCTTGAGCTTCTCTTGATGACATTTTGTTCAACTGTTAACAGAAGTTGCAGCTGAGAGACTTGAATTTCCCTAATTAAAGTGTTTCTTATAGAACAAGAGCCAGAAAAAGTGTTGCCTCTACAGTTTTCTGACAAGAACCAATTCCACAGATCGATGTAGTTCTCAGTACTAAGAAGCACTTGTACTAAGAAGAGAGTTGCTGGAAGCAAGTCGTTTCTTCTTTATTTGACTCGGCAGTACTTCTTTGCTAAGCAGTAAAGTACTGCGGCTTTCTTTATTTCACGTAAGAAAAAATATAAGTTGGAGCCAGGTGCCCGGTTCTTTCCCCTTGCAACATTTTCCTAATTTTTTTATAACAGTCACAACTAACCCAACCCCTTTTTATAGTCTTAATTTGAGGGTTAAAGATTCTAATTAACAAACTACCGTTAAACGAAGTTTTAATTATGGTTAACATACATAAACCCACACAATAAAATCACAATACAACAACCAACAAACATCAACTACACAAAGCAACAATCACAATGTTCAATTATAAAATCATATCTTTATTTTCCTCCAACTCTTCAAGCTCTCTCCACTTGATTCCTATTTTTTGTCTTCCTTCTTGTATAAACCTGGAAAGCCATATCAATACCGCCCCCATAAATACACAGCTTGTCCTCAAGCTTAAATGCTGGAAAATGTTGCGTCAACTCTTTTGCCTTCTCCTACGAAGTTTAATGGAAATGTAAAGAATCCCACTAAACTAGTACCTCCAATGCTCACGTATCCGAATAATGTGTATCCAATATTGTTACAGGTGTGACCGTAAACTGCAAGTCTGCTTGTAACTGACCTAGAATTGGAGTAGACACAAAATGTCTTTCCACCGCTTGTTTCAATTGAGACACATGAAACATTGGATGCATTTTCGAACCTGGAGGAAGAGACAACTGATATGCTACCGAACCAATGTGTGCTTCTACTTGAAAAGGACCATAAAAATGTGCTGCCAACTTCTGGAAACGTCGGACAACCACATTTTTGTCGATGAGGTCTGAATTTCAAAAAAAAAAATCTCCAACTTCAAAGGATATGTCTCTTCTAGAATGATCTGCTATAATTTTCATCCTTTGTTGTGGTCGTAACAAGTTACTCTAAATCTCTTGTAACATCACATCACGTTCTTTCAATTTCATTTCCAAATCAAAATTTGTTGTCGATCTTTCTTCATATTGTAACAACAAGGGTGCCTCACGTCCGTAGACCATTTTGAAATGAGTAGCATTAAGAAAAGTATGGAAAGACGTGTTATACAAAAATTCCGCCCATACCAAGTATTTAGCCCAAGATTTCATATGAGCATTTGTATAACAACGTAAATATGTCTCAAAACACCTATTAAGCACTTCGGTTTGGCCATCCGTTTGAGGATGGAAGGCCGTGCTAAACTTCAATTGTGTGCCCGCAAGACGAAAAAAATCCTTCCAAACCTGGCTCATGAAGACCTTATCTCTATCCGAAACAATGGATTTAGAAAACTCATGTAATCGTACTATGTCCTTAATAAAACGTCTAGCAACGTCATATGATGTATAATGGTGAATCAATGTGATAAAATGAGCAAATTTGCTCAATCGGTCTATACCACCCAAATTACGTTTACTCCTTGTGACTTTGGTAACCTTTCGATAAAAAAATCTTCCCAAATCCTCGCTGGAATAGGTAAAGGCTGAAGTAAATCGGCCAGAGACAGATTCGAATACTTTTGTGTTTGACAAATTCAACACTTAGTCACATACATCTGTATATCCGTCTTCATCCCACTCCAGAAAAATATTGCTTGGATTCGCTTAAGAGTCTTAAGAACCCCTGCATGTCCATTTATTTGGCTCTCATGAAATTCGTGAAGAATCGAGGGTATAAACATCGACGGTTTGGGAATAACCAAGCGATCGATCATTGAACAACAACTTTACTTTAACCCATCTATACCTCAAAGGAGCCTTTAAATTATCTTGTAGTTGTTGTTTTATTGGTCCCAAAGTCGGATCCTTATCAACGACAATTGCTAACTCTTCCAGCTGTACAGACTGTGGAATTGAAATCCCTGTATACAAACAAATCTCTGATAAGCTCTGCTGCTCCGGAATTATGGATAGTCCATCCGCTACTCAATTCTCCTTACCAGGTTTGTATACTATATCAAAATCAAAGCCCAACAACTTGATTAACCATTTCTGACACCCCTGTTAACTAGGGGTGGGCAAAAAACCCGCAAAACTCGTCCCGAACCCGCAAAAAATTATTCGTACCCGTGGGTTCGAGTTCGGGTTCGGGTAATATAATTTCAATACCTGCGGGTTCGGGTTCGGGACGGGTTTTTTAGTTTCATAAACGGGTACCCGCGGGTACCCGCAAAAAATTACAAAAATATCCCTAAATTTAATGTATAATACCTAAATACCCTTACTAACCCTAACCTAACTTTTGTTTCACAGATTTTCGATAGCCTTACATCCTTCAACCTCTTCCTCTTCTCTCTCCCTCTCGATAAGCATCACCCAACCATCACCACCCACACCAACACAACCAGGGCCATTCACAACCCCGACTTCACCATGTGGTGACGGTGATTTTGGTGCTGGAGGAGGCGGTGGTGCCGGTGGGGGAGGAGGTGGTGGAGCTGGTGCAGGCGCTGGAGGAGGTGGTCCCAGCGCAAGATCTGTCCGAACCGGGCTATGCGAAGGACTCTTTGCTTGTTCTCTTGCAGGGCTCATAGAATTCAAGCGAGCCTTCTCACTCAAGTCTCTATTTGTCTGCAACTTGGGCTGCAACGGCAGGCGAAGAAGTAGAGGTTGGGGCCATATGTGGTTGTCGTCAAAGCTATAGGCATGGGAACAATCTTCTCAGTCTTGTAGTGAAAGCCAAGATGAAGACACAGACAAGTTTTGAGTTTTTTTGTTGCGGGACGGGTACCCGCTGGTTTTAAAAATTTTGACGGGTTTTTGCGGGTATCCGCATCTTGCGGGTACGAGTACATGTACTAAAATTAGTTACCCGTGCGGGACGGGTTCGGGTGCGGGTAGTGAGAATGTCGCGGGTACCCGCGGGTGTCCACCCCTACCGTTAACCTCACATTATTCCAGCAAAAATTTCAAACTTCCTTGGTCCGTACAAACTAAAAACTTCTTGCCCATCAAATAATGACGCCATTTCAGAATAAAACAAACTATGGCCATCAATTCCCTCTCGTAAACGAATTTCAAACACTCTGATAAACTCCTGCTATAATAGGCAATTTGACGCTAATTTTACATGAGTATCGTGCCTAAACCACCTCCCGAAGCATCAAATTCCACCACAAAACATCTCCAAAGTTAGATTGTCTCAAAACGGGTGTTGTCACCATTGCCTTCTTAAGATCATTAAAGGAAAATTTCGCATCTTCTGACCACCCAAAAGTATCTTTCTTTAATAGTTCTTTAAGTGGTTTTGCAATTATCCCATAACCTTGCACAAAGTGACGATAATAACCCGTCAAACTCGAAAAACCCCAAAGCTCCTTGGTTTTCCGCGAACGAGGCCAATTGCATATTGTTATAATTTTGTTGTTATCTATGGACACCCCTTCTTTCGATATGATGCGTCCCAAGTAATCTATATATAGCTGTCCAAATGAGCATTTTTTTGCATTTTCAAACAAACGATATTTCCGAAGTTCTTCCAAGACTATCTTAAGGTGCTTCAAATGCTCTTACAAAGATGAGCTGTAAACCAAAATATCATCGAAGAAAACGAGTAAAAACCTCTGTAAATAAGGTCTGAAAATATCGTTCATCAATGCTTGAAAAGTGGTTGGAGAATTCATTAGTCCAAACGACATATAATGACCATCATGCATTCGAAATACTAATTTTTTATATCCTCTTCATTCATCCGAATTTGGTGATATCTCGAACGTAATCCAACTTAAAAAGGATAATCGTCCCATGAAGTTCATCCAACAACTCATCTATCATGCGAATAAGAAATTTATCGGGAATTGTTGCCCGATTCAAAGCTCGATAATCTACACAAAATCTTCAGCTTCCATCCTTATTTTCACCAATAAAACCGGACTTGAAAACGGACTTCGACTAGGTCTAATGAGGTCATCTTGAAGCATTTCACGAACTAACTTCTCATTCTCCTCCTTGTGCGCGTGAGGATATCTATAAGGTTTCACATTCACATGACAAAACAACCGGTTTAAGTATTATGGAGTGCTCATTATCTCTTGGAGGAGGTAGATCCGTAGGTGTCTTAAAAACATCATCAAAGGAGTCAAGAGAGCAGAAAATTCTAGTGGATTATTTACTACATTCTCATTAGAAACGACCAAGGAACACAAATCCACTACATAACCTTGATGTCCTTCCTCGACGGACCTCCATAAAGTTTTGAGTGGCCAACGAATTGTGTAGTAAAGGATCCCTTCGAAGCGAATACCACACCTTATTCTTGCAAAATTTCATCTCTAACCTTTCAAAAGCAAATTGCATCTTGCCCAAAGTCCTCAACCATTGTATTCCCAATATAAAATCAGCATTACCAAACTCCAATGGAAGTAAATCAACCTTAAACTCTAGATTGGTAAGAACAATGAAACATTTTTACAAATGCCTTCACCATTTGGCTGTAATCCCGGTGCCTAAAAACACACCATAAATCGTTGTCCCTTCCATCTTCAACTTCCAATGATGTAAAACCTCAATGGATATGAAGTTATGAGTTGCTCCACTATCTACCATCACAACAACCTCTTGAGCCCTAATTCTTCCTTTAATTTCAATGTTTGTGGAGAAGACAAACCAATAACGGAATTTATAGATAATTCCGCTAACTCACCCATATGAATAGACTCACCAATTTCAGCAAGTTGTTCTTCTGTTTTCACCTCTGTAACTTCATTTATCTCCCCCTCATGAATAATGATGACATGCAACTCTTTATTCTTACAACGATGACCATGAAAATACTCCTTATCACAACGAAAAAAATAAGTCTTTCCTTCTTCGTTCATCTGCTTACGCATCCATGAGTTTGAATGGAAGTCCCTTATTTCTCTTTACTCCCGAGGAATCCGCTAAAGGAAACTATTTGTTTCCTTTATTCTGAAATGAGCGAACAACATCTTCATCCTTCACATATTCATGTTTCACATTCTCATGAGTAGTACGAGAATGTAAAGTAAGTCTGTTATCTTCTGCACGATGTGTTTCCGAACTCAACAGTGCAGAAAGAACCTGCAATAGGATTTGCAGCCAACCGTATAGCTAAGGAAATTACCGCTTCCAACACAACCGGTCGAAAAATGCGAATGAATTCTTGAATTTTAGGTTTCAATCCATTCTTGAACGCATTTTCTAAAATACTATCCGTGATTCCCTGCAATTGCGACATCAACTCCTCGAATTCCAGCAAATAATCCGTAAACGAACCTATTTGTCTCAACGAAAACAATCTAGCGCCAGTATCATCATACGAACCATGGCCAAACTGTTATAACAATCTCTCACGAAAGTCATTCCAAGTAAAATAAATGTCTGGTAATCTACCATTGAAACCAATTCAAAACCCTATCGTCGATGGCCATTGCTGACAGTCTCAATTTATCGGCATCAATATACTGACCAAATCAGAAATACCTCTCCGTACGAACCAACCATCGAGAAATGTTGAATCCGTCGAAGATTGACATTTCAACCTTCTGCATATCACCGACCTGAAAACCTAACATTTCCGTCGGAGTTCTCGCTATATTCGTGAACGCTGGAAAACCAAACGTCGCTTATGTCTTCTTCGTCTCCCGATTACTGTTCGACGGAAAGGAGAAGCCAGCTTGGTTACAATCGCCAGAAACAAGAGGTGATTTACCTCGGTCTGGACGGCCGGTCGAAGCCTCGTCGACGTCTCGTCGACGTGTACTCCGTCCGACGACACAGTTGTCGACACCAGAACTGGTGGAATCTAGACGTGTAGTTGTTGCAGAACGCAAAGCTCTTTCACGTATTTTTCAATCTCTTATACTCTGTTCAACTATATCTCTATTCCTAGTATTTTAGAATCCAATAAACTAAATTTAGCAACCTCATGTTAAATATCAGTCATCTTAAAAACAATATCAACATTTATTATTTCAAGATCATCTTAAATTCAGTTAATTCTTAACTCAATCTGTAAAATCTTTATGGTAAACCAGAAAAAATTTTACCCTACTATTTTTTTAATTTTAACTAAAAAAATACAATCTGGATCCTTTGAAAAAATTGCTTAGCTTATTGTAAAAGAAATAGAACAATATTAAGAGAAGAGAGCAGGAGAGAGGAGGAGATAATTCTTATTGAAGAATGATTCTCAAGTATACATTTACAAATGAAGTTGCCTCTATTTATAGGCTTACAAGGATAGATGAAGAGACAAAACAATGTAGATAAATAGATAGAATTGTCATAATCACATAGGATTAATGATGGACAAAATACGAAGAGTTTAGAATCTCAAAAGACATTCAGATAATAATTATTTCATAATACTCCCCCTTGAATGTCTATTGAGTAATTGGAATATGCTTTATTAAAAAATTTACTAGGTAAAACCCGTAGAGAAAAACCCTAGTAAAGAATACATATCCTTAATGATATGGAATAGATATGTTGCCTCGTTAAAAACCTTTATTAAGAAAACCTAATAGGAAAAACTTAGTAAAAAGGAAAAAGAGTGCAACACATATTTTTTCTCCCCCTGATAAGATCATTATTTTATATCTTTCAAACGACGCATTCCAATTAAAGAAACCATCTTCTCAAATGATCTCGAAGGTAATGCCTTAGTGAATAAATCAGCTGGATTCTCACTAGACTTTATTTGTTGAACATCTATTTCACCATTTTGTTGAAGATCATGAGTAAAGAAAAATTTAGGTGAAATATGTTTTGTTTTGTCACCCTTAATGTAACCATCCTTTAATTGAGCTATGCATGCAGTATTATCCTCAAACAATATTGTAGGGATATTTTTATCAATTGGGAGACCACATGACTCCCTAATATATTGAGATAATGATCTCAACCAAACGCATTCACGACTTGCCTCATGAATAGCTAATAACTCTGCATGATTTGTTGAAGTGGCTACCAATGTTTGTTTTATAGAACGCCATGAAATTGCGGTTCCCCCACAAGTAAATACATACCCAGATTGAGATCGGGCTTTATGAGGATCTGACAAATATCCAGCATCTGCATAACCAACTAAAATTGGTTTTGATAAGTTATTATAATATAAGCCCATATCTGTGGTCCCTCGAAGATATCTAAAGATATGTTTTATACCATTCCAGTGTCTTCGAGTTGGCGAGGAACTATATCAGATTTGTTGCAAAATAAACTTGAACAATATGTAAGATGAGAGAGCAAGAGGTAGAGCAAGATAATTCTTTATTCAAGAAGATTTCTCAAGTGTACATTTACAAATGAAGTTGCCTCTATTTATAGGCTTACAAGGATAGATGAAGAGACAAACAAATAGATTAAGAGATAAGGTAGTCATAATTCATAGAATTAAATAGAAATAAAGTGGGAGAGTAAATAGAGAATATGAAGAGTTGGAAAACTCAAAAGACATTCACATAATATTATTATTTTATAATACTCCCCCTTGAATGTCTATTGAGTAATTGGAATATGCTTTATTAAAAATTTACTAGGTAAAACCCGTAGAGAAAAACCCTAGTAAAGAATACATATCCTTAATGATATGGAATAGATATGTTGCCTCGTTAAAAACCTTTATTAAGAAAACCTAATAGGAAAAACTTAGTAAAAGGGAAAAAGAGTGCAACACATATCTTTTCTCCCCCTGATAAGATCATTATTTTATATCTTTCAAACGACGCATTCCAATTAAAGAAACCATCTTCTCAAATGATCTCGAAGGTAATGCCTTAGTGAATAAATCAGCTGGATTCTCACTAGACTTTATTTGTTGAACATCTATCTCACCATTTTGTTGAAGATCATGGGTAAAGAAAAATTTAGGTGAAATATGTTTTGTTTTGTCACCCTTAATGTAACCATCCTTTAATTGAGCTATGCATGCAGTATTATCCTCAAACAATATTGTAGGGATATTTTTATCAATTGGGAGACCACATGACTCCCTAATATATTGAGATAATGATCTCAACCAAACGCATTCACGACTTGCCTCATGAATAGCTAATAACTCTGCATGATTTGTTGAAGTGGCTACCAATGTTTGTTTTATAGAACGCCATGAAATTGCGGTTCCCCCACAAGTAAATACATACCCAGATTGAGATCGGGCTTTATGAGGATCTGACAAATATCCAGCATCTGCATAACCAACTAAATTTGGTTTTGATAAGTTATTATAATATAAGCCCATATCTGTGGTCCCTCGAAGATATCTAAAGATATGTTTTATACCATTCCAGTGTCTTCGAGTTGGCGAGGAACTATATCTTGCCAATAAACTTATTGCAAAAGATATATCAGGACGTGTATTATTAGCAAGATACATTAGTGCTCCAATAGCACTAAGATATGGTACTTCAGGACCAAGTAATTCTTCATTTTCCTCACGTGGTCTAAAGACATCTTTATTAATGTCTAATGACCTTACTACCATAGGAGTACTTAAAGGGTGCGCTTTATCCATGTAAAACCTTTTAAGTACTTTTTCTATATAGGATGATTGATGCAAAAATATTCCATCTTCCAGATGCTCAATTTGAAGACCTAAACAAAATTTTGTTTTTCCAAGGTCTTTCATCTCAAACTCTTTCTTTAAGCATTGCATAGCTTGTGATAACTCTTCAGGAGTTCCAATCACATTTAAATCATCAACATAAACCGCAATTATAACAAACTTTGATTTTGATCCTTTTATGAATACACATGGGCATATAGGATCATTTTTATATCCTTCTTTTATCAAATATTCACTAAGACGATTATACCACATCCGTCCAGATTGTTTTAGCCCATACAACGCTTTGTTTAATTTAACAGAGTATATTTCTCGAGAATTATTACATGCTTCTGGCATTTTAAATCCATCAGGGATTTTCATATATATATCATGGTCTAACGAGCCATACAAATAAGCCGTGACCACATCCATGAGGCGCATTTCAAGTCTTTCGGTCATTGCCAGACTTATCAAGTATCGAAGCGTTATTGCATCCACCACAGGCGAATATGTTTGTTCATAATCAACACCAGGAATTTGGGTAAAACCTTGAGCAACAAGTCTTGCTTTATATCTAATGATCTCATTTTGTTCATTTTTCTTTCGTAGAAATACCCATTTATTTCCAATTGGTTTGATTCCTTCTGGTGTTTGGACAATTGGTCCAAAAACTCCTCTCCTTTTAATAGAGTCTAATTCAGACTTGATTGCCTCTTTCCACATTGGCCAATCATTTCTATTTCTACATTCCTCTATAGAGGTAGGTTCATGATCCTCGTTTTCATTTATTATATCGCGCGCTATATTTTCAACAAAAATATTGTCGACAATTATTTCTTTTCGGTTCCATCTTCTTCCTGTATTGATGTAGTTAATTGAGATCTCTTCATTTTCATTGGTTTCAGGTACCTGATTACTTTCATCATTAACCATATCAATGATCTCTTCTGGAGATACGTCATCATTTTGACCATCAAGATTAGTTGCTCCTTTTCTTTTTCGAGGAAGTTTATCTTTGGAACCAAGTGGTCTACCACGCTTCATGCGCACCTTAGACTCACTAGCAATTATAGGTTGTCCTTCTGGGACATGTATTTTAATTGGAGCATTCACAGCTGGAATATGAGATTTTGTGACTTTTTTTTTGGGTCAGCGAATGCGTCTGGCAATTGATTCGCAATACCTTGTAAATGGATTATCCTTTGAACTTCTAAATCACTTTCTTTTGTTCGAGGATCTAAATTTGTCAGTGATGATACATTCCATGATATCTCTTTCTCCAAATGTTTGTTACTTTCCCCTAATGTTGGGAATAATGATTCATCAAAATGACAATCTGCAAATCTTGCAGTGAAAATATCTCCAGTCATTGGTTCAATATATTTTATTATTGACGGAGATTCATACCCAACATATATTCCCATTCTCCTTTGAGGTCCCATTTTTGTTCGTTGTGGTGGATTAATTGGGACATATACCGCACATCCGAAAATCCTCAAATGAGAAATATTTGGTTCCTGACCATAAACCAATTGCAAAGGGGAATTATCATGATAACTAGTTGGCCGAATGCGTATAAGTTGTGCTGCATGTAAAACAGCATGACCCCAAGCCCAAATGGGAAGATTGGATTTCATAAGTATTGGTCTTGCAATCCATTGAATTCGTTTTATAAATGATTCTGCTAGACCATTTTGAGTATGAACATATGCTACAGGATGTTCTACTCGTATACCAATCGACATACAATAAGTCACAAAAGACTGAGACATGAATTCACCGGCATTATCAAGACGAATTGTTTTAATCGGATGATCAGGAAAATGTGCCCGTAATCGTATTATTTGTGCAAGTAATCTCGCAAAAGCCAAATTACGAGATGATAATAAGCACACGTGTGACCATCTTGTTGAAGCATCAATTAATACCATGAAATATCGAAATGATCCACACGGTGGATGAATCGGGCCACATATATCACCGTGAATTCTTTCTAGAAATGATAATGATTCATTTCTTATTTTTGCTGAAGAGGGTCTTGTTATTAGTTTTCCCTTTGAGCAATCAACACAAGAAAATTCATTGGTTTGAAAAATCTTCTGGTTTTTCAATGAATGACCACATGAATTTTCAATAATTTTTCGCATCATCGTTGAACCGGGATGGCCTAACCGGTCGTGCCAAACTTTGAAATGATTTACAACATCAGTAAACTTCGGGTTTACTGTATTATATGCTTCAATCATCTCAATAGATGTGTAATATAAACCAGATGATAAAGCATGTAACTTTTCTAACACACACCTTTTACCCATTATAGTTGAGGTAATACAAAGATACTCAATGCCTTTTTCATTCATAGTTTCAATGTGATATCCATTAATACGAATATCCTTGAAACTTAACAAATTTTTTGAAGACTTTGGAGAGTACAAGGCATTGTAAATGATAAACTTTGTGCCATTTGGCATCGCAAAAATTGCTCTTCCGGAGCCCTCAACAATTTTTGCACATCCTGATATGGTATTGACATATGCTTTATCATTTCTTAAGTTTGAAAAATATTTCTTTTCTTTTAGAATGGTATGTGTAGTAGCACTGTCTGCGAGACATAAATCTTTATCTTGGATCTTCAATTGATTCATATTCCAAAATCTCGAAAGATTGAAAGGAAAACAGAGCTTCGTGCTGATAACGTATTGTAAAAGAAATAGAACAATATTAAGAGAAGAGAGCAGGAGAGAGGAGGAGATAATTCTTATTGAAGAATGATTCTCAAGTATACATTTACAAATGAAGTTGCCTCTATTTATAGGCTTACAAGGATAGATGAAGAGACAAAACAATGTAGATAAATAGATAGAATTGTCATAATCACATAGGATTAATGATGGACAAAATACGAAGAGTTTAGAATCTCAAAAGACATTCAGATAATAATTATTACGACTTTTCCTTAATTTTTCTTATAACCGTAACAATTAACCCAAACCTTTTCTTATACCTTCATTTCATTTGAGGTTAACAACTCTAATAAACAAACTAAAGCTAACACACATAAACGTACGTGCACAACAATATGATAAACAGCAACTACACTTCACTCCCATTCTGTCTTCTTATTTCTCGTATAAACCTGGAAACCCATATCACACTATGTTTTTACACAGAAGTATCCGTCTTGTCAAACGATCCTCGGCATCGGCTTCAACCACATCGGAGTCTTCTGGTTCCGATTGGAAAACCCAAATCAGATTAACCGGATTAGCATCCGAGATCTCGACCATTCTCTTACAACGTCGTGACTGGAGCGTTCTTGTCCGGAATCTCAAGTGTAGACTCCCAAAGGCGAGGCTGACGCCGCAGCTCTTCCTCCACATACTCCGCGGAACTCGTGCAAGTCCTAGTATTACACTGGATTTCTTCGATTGGGCAAAAAACCATCTCCGTTTCAAGCCGGATCTCAAGTCCCATTGTCGGGTCAGCGAGATTGCTTCAGAATCGGGTCTGTTGGAACGAGCTGAAACCTTGTCGAGTTATCTGGTGGAGACCCATCCTCCGACTTTGGTCGTGGGTTCTATGACTCGGTGGTTCGAAGGTGAGGAATCTCTTTCTATCTCTCTTAGCTTAGTCCTTGAAGGTTATGCCAAAAGGGGTTCTTGTCATCACGCTCTGGAAGTGTTTGGTAGAATGAAAAATCTAAGATTTTCACCTTCTCCTCGTGCCTATAATTCGCTTCTTGATGCTTTAGTCAAACAAAATCAGTTTAGATCGGCTTGGTGTTTGTATAGCTCCATGGTTCGTAGCCGGGTTGTAGCCGGTGTTTCAACGTGGAATTTGGTTGCTCAGATTTTGTGTGAACATGGAAAATACAAGAGCATAGTTAAATTGCTGGAAACAGGTGTTCAAAGTAGTGAGATTTATAGCAATCTTATACAATGTTACAGCAGATTCGGGGAGTTCACTGCCGTTTTCAGTGTATTAGATGAAATGCATGACAGGAAAGTCGAGGCGTGTTTCTATTCTTATAGTTCCATATTGGATGATGCCTGTAGATTTGGAGATGCCGAGACGTTTGAAAAGGTTCTTTGTATATTGGTAGAGAAAAAGCTTGTTCCCTCAAAGGATTCACGTGTGAAGGATTCGATCATCCAAAGGATGTGTCATATGGGTAAAGCATATGCCTCTGAGAGGCTTTTTAATGAAGCCTGTGATGGAAGAGTGATATTGCAGGACCGTACATATGGTTGTTTGTTGACTACCTTATCGAGAAAAGGGAGAACAAAAGAAGCAATCCGAGTATATCGATTGATTTGTAGGAGAGGTGTTACGGTTGATGAGAGTTGTTATAATGCATTTGCTGATGCCCTTTGTGAGGCAGACGATTCAGAGGATGAACATGGAATCTTGATAGATGTTATAAGGCGCGGATTCGTCCCTTCAGCACCCAAGTTATCGAATCGTTTTGAATCTTTGTGTCAAAAAAGTAGATGGGAGCAAGCAGAAGCGCTTCTTGATATGATTTTCGAAATGGATGTTTGTCCTGCTGACCCTTTGTCTGCTCATTTGTTGATGGAGCATTACTGTTCGAGTGGAAAACTCGACAAAGCCATGGCACTCTATCGAAAAACAAAGGAAACAAATGGGAAATTAGATGTGAATGCTTATAATGCATTTATCAGTCGACTCATTGGGCAGAAAGCGATGGTGGAAGAAGCGGTGGAAGTATTCGAGCATATGAAACAGGTGAACTCTGTGAACAGCGAGAGTTTTACCATAATGATACGAGGATTGTGTCGTGTGAAAGAGATGAGGATGGCCATGAAATTTCACGATGAGATGATGAAGATGGGGATGAAACCTGATACTGCAACCTATAGGCGTCTCATCTGTGGATTCAAGTGAAAGATCGAGGTTTTTTTTTCCGAGAAACAATGGAGAAACCAAAGGCAAAGTACAGCGAACATGGCCGAAAATGACTATTTACAGCATGATTTCGTCGAGATAAACTCACACACTCCAGAATACACACTGTTCAAAGTGACTGATCAAGAACAGAGCCTTTGTAGAATTCAACTCAAGAACAACAGCTGTTGAACTTTGAAGCAGAGCTTGAGACCCATGATGGATGGCGGCCATAACAAGAGGCAAATCTCGATGTAGGCTGTATGGGACGGATACATTTATCCTCTAAGCTGAAAACACCAATGTCATCGCTTAGAAACCGTCTAAGTGCATCTGAATTGTTGTTGTATCTACAAAAGCGTTTTTCTTTGAAAAAGATGCAATTCTTTTCGAGACCTGGAAGATCTTGCGCCATGAGAGTGAAAGTGCAATCGTCACCAAGGAACAAAGACTCGGTTTTCAAGCTCTCCAGTTCTCTCCATCTCTTCATCTCTTTGTCGAGTCTGTAAACATTGAATTGCACCGTGGTCGTTCTGATGTCTTCCCCACAAACATCATCCATGTGCTTGCTAACTAGCAGCAAATCGCCTGTGGCCTTCGACTCCACCAAACGTGATGTAGCACCTCCTATTGGTACTTGGGCGAATTCAGAAGGATGGAATCGAGAATCAAAGGTAAATGTTTTCCCTAACCAATCAACAACGTAGAATCTGTTGTCATAACAAATGACATCCTCATAGCGGGTCATCTCACCATCTAGAACAGTCCATCCCGTGTCTCCAGTCTTCATGAACGCGAGTTTTCCTCCGTTATGTATTGCCATGACTGCAAGGTCCTTGCCACAGTATGAGGATACGGCCACCTTGTCAGCCTGAAGCGAGTTATAATCGCCACAGAAGAAGGGAGTCATACCTTTCTCGGGCATGTACCTGAGATCATACGCTCTGCTAATTGCTTGAACACGAAGATTTGACAGATCCAGGACCTTGGGAAACATTTCCACTGGCTGAAGGATTTGGCAGTTTGCCAGCAGTGGCAAAACCTGAAGTTTCACAAGCCAACTATTCGACTTGAAAGGAGAAGGTGGAACTTGATGGTTCACTGCTTGCTCAACGACATAGATGGTGCTCTGCCCAGATGGGGAGGCTGAGAGGTAGCTCCGGCCAAGAATCCCGGAGACAGAGAGGGGCGGAAATACGCCAGGACCGACAGACGGAGCGGAAACGTTTCAGGTCCGAATCATTGAGGCGAGTGGAGATTGAGATGAGTAGATCCGGAGGGAGTTGAGTCCAGTTTGTCATAGTCGGAGTGGTCGTTTTATTGTCTGTATAATTGCACCTAATAAGCCTGTGGCAATGTTACTCTCTTTTTATTAAAGTATTTTGCGGGAGTGTTAGTTCTACGCGTAGCGTCGTAAGGACGCTCATATATAATTTTCCCATAAAATATGAAATATGACAAGGTTTAAGCCTTATAATAAATAAATTATTTCATAACATCAAGCTTCAAAAAACGCTTAGATTTTAGATGTATGGCTTTCCACTTTTATAACGCCTATACGGGGTTTTAGGGGCTATAAAATTATACTCTAAATTATTATTATTTTTAATTCCAATTCAATTTAGGTGCTATTAAATTATACTCTAAATTATTATTTTTTATTCCAATTCCATGTTAATTTTAATTATTATAATCTAAATTTTTAATTATCAAATTTTAGTTTTTATAATTTGACTAAAATATTTTTTTACTGGCCATTAATTTCAATTTAATCCTTAATATATATAAAAAATTTTGTTGCATTGTTATACCAAAATTACATATGATTTATATAAATACTAAAAATGATACTAATATTAATTTTTATTTTAAAAAGATATTCATATTAATTGAAATTCTATTAAAAGTAATAAATTATGATATCTATAATTTCAATCAGAAATATATCATCGTCTAATCCGAATGGAATTCGAATGGAACGTTAATTGTTCGCCTATCTAGTTAATCATATGCCTTAATCCTTAATCGTCTATCACCTAGTCGCTAGACATTCGTCTAAATCATTTCTTGAACGTTTTATAATAACCGAAATATTTTTATATATTTATTAATAATTTTTATCTATTATTTATAATAAATTAACATATTAATGTAAATAATATCAAAATTTTTAAAATTTATCAATTTAACTCAAAGAAGTTTTAATCGCATATCGATTTGAAATAATAAAAAAACATTGTCTTTATTCTTAAAATAATAATTAATTCAATTATTATTGTAAAATAATATATTAATTTATGGATAAATATGAAAAAGTAATTTTTATATTTTATATCATTTAAACGAATTTGAGAATTATTATAAGAGTTTTATTATAAAGTAAAATATGTATGTTGTATGGTGCGGAAGAACACTTAAATTACTGAACCGATATATATATATATATATATATGTAAAAAGCTATGAAAAAAATATGAACATAATATTATTTTATCCAGAAAAATCAGACATCCATCCATCCACTAAACTAATCAGAACGTTACGTCTGATAAAATTAGACTGAATGGGGGTTACAAGCTTCTATCCAACGAGCATTACAACAAAATACCAGAAGAGACTTTTTGTCAAATGGAGAGATCCAAAACTTTCACACCTTAAAAAAAGAAAAAAAATAGTAAAGTTGATGAAATACATTATAAAGAAGAAAATCCATATTTTTCTTTTTTTGTGTTGATTAAATATTTATTGGTCAAGAGGAAGCCATTCGAGGTCTAGTTCTATTTCTCCAGATTCCACATTCTGAAGCTTGATCTGAACCTCCTGTTTGACTTTGCCATCAACGATGTTGATGATACTGTCCTCTATGAGTGCATTGTCATGTGACTTCAACCACTTTCCGATCTGCATATCCCCAAACATTTCAGGGTCCCCAAAAGCCATTGCAGATGTTATCAATGGCTGAATATCGATCTCGGCTTCTCCCATTATGTCATCAGCCGAAAATGTGTCATAATCATACACTTGCTGCAACAACATCAGCCAAGGCAAACCCATCATCAGATCAAAGTTCCATTGAATCATAAGTAGAAACTAGAAAGTGATCTGTTCATTTCCAACACGAAATGATTCTCTTACCAACTTCACAGGGCCGTAGTTATGAGGAACCGAAAGCATGAGTTCCTGGTTCCAGACAGGATTCAAGTTGCTCTTCATAACCGCTGTCTGAACAGACTGGTAATCAATATAAAATCAGTAAACAATCTTCACAAAGAAACATTGAGCAAGTCAAAATGCATAAACAGTTGGTAACATCTTGTGAAATCTTCAGCAAAATTCTTGATCATGATGAGCAGAACATGAAAAACGAGCCATGAGCGTCTCAAATCGCGTCTAATGCAAAATATTCACAAAAACCAAGAGATGGAGGTCTAAGGAACAGCCAGCTGCCACTTACCTGCTGACCTAAATTCAACACAACGTAGGGATCGCTTGACATCATATCTCTGATGGCCAAATTGACGCCCTTTTTAACTGTAACCTTCAACATTCCAATGAACTCTACCATGCCTTCCTGCTGTCATTTTCAAGTTCCAAATGGGGACAAAGTATTAAAATCGAAATCCACATCAGCCGACAGAAGATGCAAAAGTAGTTTTATATTGCCCCAAGTGCATCCCACAGTTACAAAGGAGGAAGAACAATAGGCATGAAAAATGTGAGCTCTACAAGTTCATACATGTAATGTTTCCACGAAGTTTCGAAATAGAAAAAGTCAAATGTACCATCCATTTTATCTTGAATAGAACAAAAGAAAGAAACAAAAGCATTACCGTCTGATGTGATGAATTAGTACGAAAGCTATCCATGATCTTTCTAGAAAGACTTGATGAGAGAGATGCCGAACTCTTTATAGAGCTTTTTCCAGATGTAATCCGCAAGCTTGGTTTTAGAAACTCTTGCAGCTCATACTTTGACCTAAATAAAGATTTAAAATTCTTTTTTAGTACTCACTAAGCATGACTGATCTTTGGTCTGACAACATAATTTGCAGTTTACCTTATTTTTAACCCTTAAGAAGATAAGGTGCACTCATCTCAAGCTTAGTCTTTTGGTTTACAAAGTTCAGATTTTTCATTTGAGCCCGTATAGATTTGCTTGAAGAGGAATATTCATTTTTCATGATATGAGAATGGATATATCTTAGAATATTGGTATACCTTATAAATCTCATTCGCTGGTCATGACTGGCATCAGGTCCTGGCTTCGAGCAACCTTCAGGAATAAAAGCCTCGTAGATAGAATTGGCGGAGGCATTTCCTCCAACTTCAATCATAGAATCGACCTCCTCATCTGACCAATCATCCAATGTCACAGAGAGAACCTGGAGACGCGGAATAAGTAAAGTCTTCAGAATGATTTCGTTCAACAAAGTGAAAAGATAAGCATATCTGTCTAGAGCCCATAAAGATCATTCACAACAGAAGATGAAGCTCTATGGAATGTAAAGTAAAACAAGTAATTAGAATAGAAAATGTCACCCATTATACGGTTTTGCTGATTGAGAAGTCAAAACAATGTAAAACCGTTTTGATTTCTTGCTTTTTCCATAAGTTTCTCATCAAATTTTGGCCCAAAAAAAACTGAATATCTATTTAAAAAGATGTTAAAGACCAAAGAGATGAACATTTTTTTGAAACACACCAAATGCGTATTGACCCATAACCATTACCATCAGATTATTAAAAAAAAGTGATAGAAAGGTCCAATTCGAGCATCTGTACACATTCCCTACAGCCTGGAGGAGAATCAGGGGTGCCTCACTACAACCCAAAAGAAAACTTGAAGAACAAAAATGAACAGGAAAGAAGAACCTTTGAGATATGAGTGCCAAGGCTTCTGTGCACACCACAACATTTTAAGCAAATAAACACTCCGATATTTGCTGACCTGAAAAGAGGACACTAATTGGTTAAACAACCAAGACGAAAACGAACACAAACAGATGGACGATGTATGAACACAACCGCAAACTTTTCAGTTTTTTGCATTAAAGATTGGAATATGGAAGACCACACGAAGTAAAATCTAAGTGAAATGAATGCGTTGTAGCAAATTTAGAGGCCTAAGGCCATGACTTACGCCCACTTAGGATCTGGAGCACCACAATCAGCACAGACTCGGTTATCAGGTTGATTTAAAAGATCCCTTATTCTCCTCTTACCTGTGAAACACAAGGTCCATGAATCACAATCAATCCATAACATGGAAGAAATCTACATTTCACACAACATAATTCAATAACAACAAAATTTATGAACCAAATCTTCTGGGATTCTCAGAAACTATAAACAAGAATCCACAAATTGGTCTTAATCACAGTTTTTGTAAAATGGAGCAATGCATAAAGAAGAGAAAAAGCATACCTGAGCCAGGCTTTCCGAGTCCGGCTGCAGAATTGCTCATTGCTCTTCTAACAATCAACAATCATCAAACACCCAAAACACCTATTGGAAATAAACAAAAAAAAAAAAAGATCACCGTGAATATCATTTTTTAAAGAAAAAGGGAAGGAGCAGAAACACTTCCATCGTAGAGGTATAGATTCCTAAGAAACACGATAGATTTTTATAGGAATAAAGGATCCAATGCGAACCCATCATTTCGACACAAAAGAGAAACAGAATCCGACGAAGATCATCCATAAATAAAGGAAATTGATCTTTCTCCGTCCTGGAACACATTCCAAGGACCAAAATCGCGAACAAAACTAAGTACAGAGATCGATTAAAAGAGAACCAATTCACGACGAAGGGAGAAACTACGTAACGTACGGAATGGAGATAAAGATGGATGGGATGATGTTCTTACCAGAGGGGGAAGAGAAAGAGGAGGAAAAGAGAGAGAAAGGTTATCACTTTTTTGTTTGCGCAATGATTTCAATTCAAGCGATGAGGAGCTTACGTGCGTCTCTCTCTCTCTCTCTCTCTCTCTCTCTCTCTCTCTCTCTCTCTTGTTTATTTGCATCCTTTTCATATCGTTGTAATGATGGCATGTAAAGTTTTCACTCGGAATCCAAAAACATATAATTTTTCCGCTAACAAAATCAAGTTATAAATTCTGAATATATTATGCTACTGCCACAAACCAAAATAACGAATATATGAAATGTCCAATAAAATATGATTTAAACCAATTAATTAAAGTATGTCTTTTGGGGAAACAGAATACCTTTTTTTCTTAATATAAATCATTCGATATATATATTTCCATAATTTTAAAGTGTATATATACTAATATTTTTTTAAAATTTATTATATGATATCAATTTCAGTTATCAATTCTTTTTACGATTTGTCTCTTCATATCGACAAAATCCAATATAAATTTCGAACTTTTACAAAATTAACTATATCGTACGTTACAAAAGACCATAAATAATATCAGATGCATTAAAATCGTTATTATTTAGAAAACTAAAGTCATGTATGTTTTGGATGATATATATATATATATATTATACTATTGTAAAAGTTATATTTTTAATTATTTACCAAACAAATAACACAATGATTGTTTTTTTCAGCTTTAAAAATATTATTTAAGCATAATTCTTATCACAAATTTAGACGATCCGATTAACACATCAAAATATTATCAAATATAAATTTATTCAATCTATTCAATTTTCACCAAAGATAATATCCGCTAAATAAATATAAAAATAAATTACATTTTATTAAAGTATATTTTAATATATTAAACATTATTAACAAAAATATATGAATTAAATAATGAGATCCAAATTTATTCGAGTTTAACTTTTTTATAAGTCATACTCAAAATAAAAGATTTATCATAAAAGATATAAAAACAACAACGAAAAAATTTATTTTCCAAAATCTTCTTATATTATATTCTTGTTAAACTCTCAAACCATTTATAGTAAATTTAGCAAGAAAGTCATTTCTAATGATTGTTATATTTTCTAGATGAAAACAAATTCTATATTAGGACATTGTTAATGTAGAACTCGAACGAAACATGTGTATTAATGATTCTTCAATTTTCTATATGGGACTATATCATTTTATATTACTTTATCCTTTCATATTCTAACAATATCTCATATATTATATATTTGATTAGAAAATAAAATATTTCTACAACAGTATATATAGTATACATCTGAAAACGTGTCTTTTGGATTTGAACATTTCGTAGTGAACATTTATCAGATTTATTTTGTAAGATAGTGACCTCGAATATTGAACTATTTACGTTCTCTAGTAAATCATAGGGGTGGGCGTTCGGGTTATCCGGACCGACCCAACCCGAAAAACACAACCAATGAGATAAACGGTTTTGTTGAAAACTCATATGGGCTCAAAATCTAAAACCCAAATGGATTTGGGTCGGTTCGGATTGGGTTCAGGAGAATCCGAGGAATCCGAAAAAAAAACCTAACCCTTCTAACCTATTTTTTTGTATGTTAAATTTGGAATCCGAATTACCCGTTTAAACCCGAATTATCCGTTTAAAATCTGAATTACCCGTTTAAACCCGAATTACCCGTACTTAAATAACCCAAAAACCCCGAAGAACCCGAGAATCCGAAAGAACCCAAATACAATTTGGGTTTTTTTGGGTTCAATGTTTCAAAACCCGAACAACCCGAACCCAATCCGAAACCCAGGAACCCGTCCCGAAAACCAAATGGGTTTTTTTGGGTTCAATTTTTTAGAACCCGAGGAACCCGTCCCGAAACCCGAAAGGCCCATCCCTAAATCAATGTAACAAGTATCACATATACCACACCAAGACATCTCGAGTCTTACAATTGTATCCATTTTGGTCCTAAACATATTATTTGTTCTTGAGATTTCTAAAAAACTTAATCATTGCAGAGATTGTTCGTATTTCTATCACACTTTTCAAAGATATTATCATCGTTAAGAATCTTAATATATATCCTTAAAATATCAATGAAAGCACATTCAACACAGTAATAGTTATGGTAGTAGTGACAAATATAGAAAATATTTTGATCGTGGGCACTACATATTTACAATGTCTTGAAAGAGAATTTTTTTTATTTAATCATGTTCCACTCCTAATTTCACCTTTACCAATTCATTTAATTATTATGGTTCAACAACTTATTTAGACCATATATTTACATATGTTATATCAACATCCAATTTAACATAAATCATATAATAAAATCTACAACATCAAATTCCTTTTCCTTAAAAAAATTAAATTTGAAAATATATATTATCTTTAATTTTGAATTTAAACAAATTAAAATTTGATATTAAAAAATACATGTATATATATACACATATAATAAAAGTAAGAATATAAAACAAAATAAAAATGGAGAGAAATGAAATATAGTAAAATGAAGTAATTTAAAAAAATAGGGTAAATTATAAAATATATTTATATATAAAAATTATTATTATTATTTAATATTAATTTTAATATTAAAAAAGTTTTCAAAAAAAGTTATTGGGGGCAAATTCCCCGAATACCACGACATTGTCTTCACCCATGTATGACAGTGTGTTCGTTTTACTTCTTGAGTCTTTCTCAACTAATTTGCCAATGAACTTGGATCATGGATATACAATGTTATTAGGTTAGGTTTTCGCCAAATAATGATTCGTTTTATTGGCTTTAAATCTATTCACATCGTTGTATATAGAATTTGCTATCTATTAACATTTTTGGTAAACGGGTCTGCTAAGTTTTCCTTAAATTTTATATAGTTTATGAAAATAATTTCATTCTTGCACAAGTTGTATATTGTATTATGACGTCTCCTTATATACTTCGATTTGTCATTGTAGATGTGGTTTTTATCTATTGTAGGAGCGATCATAACATCACAATGTATGCAAACGGTAGTAACATGTAGAAGTTTGGATCAGAAATAGTTTGTTCACATTTTCATTATCAATACCCACCCGTTGACCATTACATTCACTATGTAGAAGTTTGGACAGAAATAGTTTGTTCACATACCTATAAAAGACCAAGCAAGAAGAATGTACGTCTAACCAGCCTTGTCATCAAGATACCCCTTAACTGAAGATGGATAACGGGTACGCATTTAAGCCATGTCCTTAGAGTAATCTTTGTGAATAACCGATTCACTGTAAGCTATATTTTAGTTAGATAGCTTCCAACAGATCCTTGCATGATCCAAAATGAGAATGGAAGATATAAATATATGAAAGAGTCATCCTTTCTCTATTAAATAGGAGTTATCTTTATACAATTTCGAATGAAGACATAAAATAAGGGGTATGTAGTCTGAGAACACTTTGGGGTGAACAACCATCCGAATGAGTAGGATTAATAGTTCATAATTTAGGTTGTGACATTTAGCAATAGGGTCTTAAAAGCGTGAGAAAGTTCTCTTCTCTCGTTCTCGGTAAAGCACCATGGTAGCATCATGAGTGGACTTTTACTAATTTTCCTTGGAGAAAGGCTCTTAGACAAGTCAACTGGTGAACCCACCGTGTGATCCATGTGGGGTAGGGTACACATGTGCAACAATGTCAGGATAAAAAATAAACCTAAATCATATTGATTTTCGATAAAAAAATCACTATGTGAAATTTTTGTTTTTTCTCTTTCGCTCTTAGGAAGGAAATGCGCTTGGGGATGCGGAGGAAGGGAAATGGTCAGACTTTATCGAGTGTGCATTATATCAAAGTGATGGGCCAGATAATCTAAAGTCAAATTTTAGGCCTTCTCTAGGCTTCGACATTACTATAGTGATTCGTTAACTCGAAGTGCCTCGTTATGAGAATCTAGCTTCGCTAACACTAAAAAAAGTATCCATCTCTATCCTTTGTATTCTGATCATCTCGTTTTCATACGTATTTCTTGCACGATTTAAGAGGTGTTTTTGATATATATGTGTTGCTTTGCGTATGATTCCGTATCCGTTTTACTCGTTTTCGTGTTTTCATGTTCTTACAGGTTTTTTTGCGTATTCGGTTCATTTCGGAGCTAAAGGACATGCACGAGGCTAAGGACCAACATCGAGGATCATCACGGGACAAACGGGACGAGAATTAGTATGAAGAGCCACCACCCGATCGAGCACAACTCACACCCGATCGGGCAAAGGCTACGACAAATTTTGGTGCGCAATTCACGCACGACTCGGGTAAGGATACGCCCGAGCGGATGCCTCACACCCGAGCGGGCACACATCATGCCCGATCAGGCACCCCATGCGGATCGCGATCCGCGCGACCAACCTAGCATCAATCTCGAAATTTCTATCATGTTGATGTTCTTCAAATAAATTCATAAACACCTAATCATCATCATCACTACCTTCTTCACCATCAACATTTCCTTCTTCCTCACTCCATTTTTCCCTGCCCGCTCGGGTCGCGACCCTTTTCAGCAACTTAAGTTAAGTTAATTTAACTTAAAATAAAAATAAGTTCGTGGGAGATTTAGGCAACAAGTGGACCGACTTTAAGGACATAAAAGGAAGCTATCTCCAACATTCCAAGCTCGTCAGACACATTCCAGAGTGCTCAATAGGCATTGCACTGGAAAAATCATGTTTTCATTCCTGGTGATACCCCCCATTGTCTCCATTATTGACCATAAATACACCTTTTTCGTGGTAACAATATACGGGTCTCATGATATCTATACAATATAGGCCGTTAGAATGAAATGAAGGTAGAAGAACTATTCGATTCACCCTATACTAGCTTGTAGTCCTAGTCTTTTAGCTTATGTATTATGTAATGGTCAGTTTTCCTACATGCTCATGCATCTTATCCCAGAGATTCATTTTTTATATCTAAGACTCGCTTGGATCGCACAGACCAATCTCTAATAGCATATATAGAGGTACTTCAAGTCTCGCGATTCTTATGAGAATGCAATCACTTTGATTATAAATCGCGATTGTGGGCACAAAATGTTATCCTACTGTATTGTTACATAGCAATAAACATGATCATGCTGCTTTGGTGGCAGCGAGTTATTAGAGATGAAGGGACAACTATTTTTTATCTTGCCTTGCACAATTTCCTTTTCTGATTGAAAGTAGCTAGCCACTCAATTATTAGTACAGTAAAATTTTCTTTTCTTTTTGATTCGGTGCCCTTCGGATTCATTATCAAAGAAGAGAAAGTCAAGGATTTGTTCTTCTTGGATATGGTAGGGCATCCTTATCGAGCTTTTTCGCTACCTTGTTAGAGTTGCTAGGACTAGAGCCCCCACACAACAACAAAACAAGGACAAATGGCACTATAGACCTCCTATAGGCCTCTTATGCGATTTAGGGCAAACACTAAAAGTCAGATTTGACATAGTTGCCACCATGAATTCTTCAACTCTTTATCTAAGAAAAGGATTAATAGGCTTTTCTATATTCAAAGCCTTTTCTCTTAGCCCAGGGGTCTAGAGGAGAGTTTTCTCTAAGAATGTGTACTTGATTCCAATGATTGTGAGTAGTTTCGGTCAGATATTGAGGAAGATAATAATCAGCTTCAACCGGTCTCGTATCAAAAGAATAAAAAAAAAGGTTAGCCAACTAAAAGAGATCAGAATCACAAAGGGATTTGGTGGCCTTTTGTTAATCACACGAGCTTAAAGGGAATCCTTCGACAATCGTCAGCCAAAACAAAGATGTTTTGCTGGAGGCATAGTTTGAATTTTATTTCGTTTCAGGAAATTTAGGTTACATAAGACCAATCAAACTCGCTATTAAGTTAGACCCTCTATAGCACTCATAGCTATAACTCTAACTCGATTATTTCCTTATAATTGTTGTACTTCACAAGTCACACTAATTAGTTGACCAACAATATATGTAATCATGTCTTATTTCAAGAGGGTTTTCTCGAAAAGAAGCGGGTTTCTCCCTTTTAGCTACTATAGACTGCATAATCGAATAATTTTGGTCATGTCTTCAATTTTGAAATTATGAATAAAAAATCTATAAGCACCTTTATTATTCGTAGGGCCAATATAGATGCAATATATAGTATTGATCCAAGTTTTTTTTGTAAAGCAATTTGAACTTTCGCAAGACAACGTCACACTTGCATAATCTTATAAGTTAGTGATCTTCCTTTTAACAACTGGTAAGGAGATTTATCAATTGACTTATGTGAAATTTTATTAAGAACATCTTTTGCAGTAAATACTACCTCGACTCATAAACTTTTTTATGCTAATGAATTTATTAACATCGAGTTTATCATATTTTTTAGTGTTTAATTTTTTGGTTGACAACAATATTTTGTTGTGGATTATACGGTGCAAACGTTTGATGATGCATTTCTTACAAAGAACAAAATTATGCAAAGTGATTAGATATATATTCTCCACATTTATCCGACTCTTAAGTTGAATTTCAATTTCGACTTTGTACAATTTGAACATACTCAATGTCTCATTTCTGGTACGTTATAAATATACATAGAAATACTATTACAATAATTAATAAATGTTATATAATTTTGTTCCCTTCTCTACTCGGAATTGCTTGAAGATCACATAAATTTGATTGAGTTAAACCAATCATTTTGCTTGATTAATCAACATTTTATATGGATGATTTGTGTATTTGTAGGACTGCTAAGTGGGGTGTTAACACGCGGCTTGGTCTTGACCTAACCTGTATAAGTGTTGGATGCTTGAAATTTTTCAGCGCATATAAAAAATGGACTCATGGGATGGATCAAAATTTAGTCGTTACATATGGATTACCTGTTAAGACTTCATAATAGGATCTCACATATTCTAAAGACAATGTGTTGATCATCATTATAAGATTAATATAGAAGTGGTTTACTGAAGTGAAAACTAGTCTTAAAGGCAATAATGTTATGAAAATAATATTATGTAGATACAATAGTAATATCTTTATTTTGGTGATTGGGGCAAATTAAAGATATTATATTAAAGTGAATAATTAGATGTTATGGCCCCGTTGCATTTTTCTAAGTAATGCTCGTAGATGTTTAAATGATATCTATGGAGAGTTGTAACTTTGTGTTCGTCTCTCTTCGCCTTAGGAGTGGTTATTTTCTGGTTTTTTATATATCCCATCACTGGAGAACTAGAGAGCATCACAAACAATAAAAAACATAGCATTGAAAGCCATAATTTAACGAACGAGAAACGTAGTATATCAGGGTCATCAAAAGGAGGATTACCGAGAGCTTAAAAGTTGTAACCGGCTATAGAGACAAAGGAAGGGCTGATCTCTAGAGTGTTACGTTTGGCTTGCCCACACCTCAACCATGGATTCACAAGGTATGTCATCCATGGCTTATATCTTTTTTACTTCAAAGAATTACATGATTTTAGGGCATTAAAGGAAGAGAGGTATTCTTAACAATGGATCAGAGCCAACCATGCTTAAATCTTTGAAGTTTTTCCGATCTAACGATGAAACATTTTTTTAATGCGTTTTTTCTGTAAAAAAACAGTAAAACAGTTTGGTTTTGGTCGAATTCAAATCATATTTTGCATTTTTTTCGTTCTTAAATCATTTTGAAATATGGAATGATATCAGATCATTTAGAATCTCTAAGATCTTTTGGTTTTGTTAAAAAAATGAATAGAAATGGCGTATGTTGCCTCTAATGGCACACTTTGTAAACTTGAAGCTAACCTAAGGGCAATTTTATCATTGTGCCGTAATTGCCTTCCTTCACAAATTTCACGTACTTGTTTAATTATTTTTTAGGTTAAAAATAATATATATATATATACATATATGAAATTGTCTTTTGATATCATGCAAGTACGTAACAGATTCCCATTTTTTTCATAAGGGCAATTTTTTTAGATGTTGTATTCGGAATAGGCAACATCTCAGTATTTATTAAAACAGTATAATGTTTTTTTTTGGCACAAGACAATTGCATTACGTGTATGTATACATATATATATATATATATATAAGTCAAATAATAGAAATTCTTTAATTAAATTGATTTTATTGAAACAAAATATCACCAAAATGATCCCTATTGTGTAAATTGATCATGATAAATATCGAATGTTGTGTGTGTATAATTCTATGCGAATGTTAGCTGATCCAAAGGAAGACTAATGTTTGGCCAGATTATATATATACTTATAGTGATAAACATGTAATGATTATAAACTAATATGTGTGATTAATAAATTAGCCCAAAGGAAGATTCATTTTTGCACATATGTTATCGTTAGTGTTTGATCATTACAAGAGTGTCACTAGCAATTAATATTACTGTCCAAACACTTGATGTTAATGGTGCATTTGGTATCTTGTGATGGGATTGTCTATTATTTTAATTACTAAAGTTTTTTGTGAGCGAGTATTTATTATTTATCTTGTTCATTTCTTTTCTGTTAACTCTTCGAGTATATCGGCCAATATGAACTCCATTCCAATCCAAAACGGTTCTAATTTTAAGGAGTGGAAAGAAAAAAATTCATATTACTTTGGGCTGCATGGATCTTGACTTAGCATTAAGAGTAGAGCAACCTCATTCTCTTACAGCTGCAAGTACTGCAGATGACAAAAAGTACTTTGAGAAGTAGGATCGTTCGAATCGTTTAAGTCTTATGATCATAAAGCGTAGCACCCCAGAATCTTTTAGGGGTGTTGTATCTGATGAGGTTACTAATGCCAAGGAATTCCTTGCTGAAATTGAGAAACGTTTTGGTAAAAGCAATAAGGCGAAAATAATAATGTTGTTGAACAACTTTACTTTCAAAAGGTATTCAAAGAAAAGGAAGTATAAGGAAGTACATTATGGATATGTCTCATATTGTTTCAAGGCTCAAGACACTAAAGATTGAGATATTGGAAGATGTTCTCATGTACATAGTCTTGAACTCTTTTCCTCATGTTTATGACTCTTTCAAGGTAAGTTACAACTGCCAAAAGGAGAAGTGGATTCTAAATGAGCTCATTTCATATTGCGTTTAAGAGGAAGAGAGGCTGAAACAAAGTAAGACAGAAAGTGCTCACTTGGCTAGTACTTCTAAGCAAAAGGGGAAAAAGAGGAAGAAAAGTGCCTATAAGGATGAAGCTGCAAAAGGTCAAGTAAAAAAGAAACATAAGGTTGGTGAAACCGTATGTTTCTTTTGTAAAAAGTCGGGGCATTTAAAGAATGATTGTATCAAATATAAGGCATGGAAAGAAAAGAAAGGTACGATTCTTACGCTCTTTTGTTCCGAAAGTAATTTAGCTTTAGTACCTAGAAACATTTGGTGGTTAGACTCCGGTGATCTAACATCAGTGTTTCTATACAAGGTTGTCCGAGTCACCACAAACCAAATGATGGCGAAAGATACATCTATGTAGGCGATGGTAAAGCAGTGGAGGTTCAAGCTATCGGGCATTTCAGATTGTTATTATCATTAGGTTTTTATTTTGATTTAAAAGACACATTTATTGTACTGTCTTTTAGGCGAAATTTATTTTGTGTTTCCTATTTGGACAAATCAGGTTATTATTGTTCTTTTGAAAATTATCAAGTTATTTTGTCTTTAAATTCAAATAAGGTGGGAACATGATCGTTTAATGCTTATTACAATCTATACATGCTTGATACTATAGTTTCTTATCAAGAAAACTTAAATATGAAAACCCGAGATACTAAGCGCAAACTTGATAATGCACAATTAGGAGAATTATGGTACAAACGTCTAGGTCATATCTCTAGAAATAGAGTTGAACGTTTAGTGCTTGATGGGATCATCGACCCCATAATTTTCACAGATTATCAAGTCCATGTTGCATGCATTAAAAGTAAGCAAACTAAGAATAAGAAATCAGGAGCATATAGAGCTACAGAGGCTAGAATTGATACATACACATATTTGTGGGCCTTTTCCTACTCCATCATGGAATGGTCAACAATATTTCGTATCGTTCATAGATGATTACTCACGATATGCATATTTGTTTCTTATTCATGAGAAATCTCAAGTCTTGGATGTGTTCAAAGCATATAAAGCTGAAGTTGAGAACCAACTTAACAAACGAATAAAGAGTGTCAGATCCGACTGTGGTGGTGAATACTATGGTAGGAATGATGGAACGAGAGAACAATGTCCAGAACCATTTGCTAGATACCTAGAGGAATGTGAGATCGTCCCGCAGTACACCATGTCAGGTTCGCCTAGCATGAATGGTGTAGCTGAATGACGAAATAGAACCCTTCAAGATATGGTAATAAGTATGATTTGTCATTCGGTCTTACCAGAATCACTCTGGGTTGAGGCACTCAAGACTTCATCTTACACTCTTAATCGAGTTCCGACTAAAGCAGTTGATAAAACGCCTTACGAGATTTGGACTGGACGTAAGCCCAGTTCAAAACATTTTCGTGTATGGGGTTGTCTAGCTGAGGCAAGGCCTTATAAGCCATATGAAAAGAATTTGGACCCCAAAACAGTTAGCAGCTACTTCATTGGTTACTGAAAGATCAAGAGGCTATAAATTTTATGATCTCACTACTAAGGCTACTTTTGAGATGGGAATTGTTGTGTTCTTTGAGGATGTATTGTTTGGATGGAATAATGAGGTAAGAGACATTGTCTTTGATGAAGAATCATTCTCAATTCCGGAATTGATTTATATAGATGTTTCTAAGGAAATATATAAGGAGCCTCATCAAGATAATGTTGTTAATTCTCCTCATCGTACAGAAGACAATGTTCATAATGAGCAAACTCAACAACCTTAAGAACAAATGCAACAATTGCAAATGCCATTGCGTCGTTCCATTAGAGAAAAGAGAATTGAAATTCCAGATGATAACAACGTCTATCTCCAAAAACATGTGCCAAACATGAAAATGATAGACAATATTCTTGTATTTCTCCAGGAACATGAGGAAATAGTGGTCTAATAGAAGATGAACCCATCAATTTCTATAAAGCCATGAAAAGTTCCTATTTGAAAAAATGGATTGATGCAATGAATGAGGAGTATGAATCTATGAAAGACAATAAAGTTTGGAAACTTATCCCATTATCAGAAGGTGTGAAACCTATCGATTATAAGCAATTTTCTAAAAATCGGCCTAGGCAGCGCCTAGGTGCTAAGGGATGTCTGGGCGCCCCTATTAATCTATAGTCAGAGATCCTAGACGGAAGATTCGCCTGGGCGGTCTAGGCGGATGCCTAGATGGAAGATTGAGGTTATCTAATAAGCCATAAGACAGACAGAACTATAAAGGCCAATGCTACCAACTACGTTCAACCACCAAGAATACATTTCTAGTTGTCTCAGCCATAGGTTTAATATTTTCATACCCTAGATTCTGCAAGTTGGGATCAGAGTAGGACATAGCTCCAAGTCTTAACTAATATAGAACAAAAACCGTCAGAATCTTACAAATCTGAAGTCGAATATACCGTCAGCTCTCGAGGTGGATTAGAACCTAATACGCAAATACGCAAATACGCAAATGATGATAGTAGCGGGACATAATATAAGTTAGAAATCCAACAATCCTTCTTCATAAGAATCAAATATGGCTGCATTATTACACTACAGGGCATAATCTAAGTTATTTCCACGATGAACTCGAGTATTGTACGAACCAAATATATGAAAATGAAAACCTTACCCAGAGTTTAACAAACCATTTCTTCCACAAGTTGTTGCAGATGCGGTTTTGAGATTGGTCATGATATCAACGTGAATTCCAAGCCTTTTCAGATGATATTCAGTAACAACAGCTCAATAAAGTTCAACGCAAGGACAACATCTCTTTAGAGCAATTTATCTAGGGGTGAGAAATCCGAGTTTCGGGACAGGTTCCTCGAATTCGGTCAGGATTCGGGTTCCTCGGGTTATAAAAAATTGAACAAAAAATCCATTTGGTTTTCGGGACGGGTTCTTCGGGTTTCGATCCGGGTTTGGGTTGTTCGGGTTTTGAAACATTGAACCCAAAAAACCCGAATTGTATCTGGTTATTTAGATATTTCGGGTAAATTCGGGTTCTTCGGGTTTTTTTGGTTATATAAGTACGGGTAATCCGGGTTTTAAACGGGTAATTCGAGTTTTAAACGGGTAATTCGGGTTTTAAACGTGTGAGTGAGAGGGAGAGGGAGCTCTGTCTCACGGTTTAGGGTTAGGGTTTGTTTAGGTTTTTTGTTTCGGGTTGTTCGGGTGCCTCGAAATATTCGAACCCGAACCCGGACTGACTCGAACCCATTTAGGTTTTTGATATTGAACCCATATTGGTTATCTATAAAACCCATATATCTCATGGGTTGAGTTATTCGGGTTGGGTCGGTCCATGTTGATCCGGGTAACCCAAAATGCCCAACCCTAAATTTATCGAACAGTTGGTACATAATACGCAAGTGGCCATCCAAAGATTTCCAATTCAGATTATCATGGATAATGGAAGAGTGGCGGATGTTCATGGATAATAGAAGAGATCTAGACATGATGATCGCTAACAATTATGTCGATTACATACCTGTGAGCACTAGAGAAAGCAAAGCCACACGTCTCCATGATTCGATTTTCTAGAATCGCCGAAGGTCTTCTTCTCACTCATGATTCAACTATCGAGGATGGTGAGCACAATGATGATAGAGGTTCCTTAGAAGAGTGGTGGATGTTCATGCAATACGCATGTCGCCATCCAAAGATTTCCAATTCAGATTATCATGGATAATGGAAGAGTGGTGCATGTTCATGGATAATGGAAGAGATACAGATGTGATGATCGCTAACAATTATGTCGATTACATACCTATGACCACTAAAGAAAGCCAAGCCACGCGTCTCCATGATTCGATTTTCTAGAATCACCGAAGGTCTTCTTCTCACTCATGATTCAACTATCAAGGATGGTGATCACAATGAGGATAGAGGTTCCTTAGAGGAGGTTTAAGGGATTAGAGAAAACGACGATTGAAATTCAAGAAGCATAAACGACTAAACTGCGATTTGAGAATTGAAGAAGCATAAAAGGTTGAATCAAATTATTCAACTTTGCTTCAACCGTAAATGGTTTAAGCACGATAGAAGAAACATAAATGGTAGAATCAAATTATTCAACTTTGGAAGGTCTGAAAATCGCATCGTTTTGTTTTAGTCCAAGTTGAGACACTCAGGGAATTTAAAGAAACGAATGCTTTATTGATTCAGAATATGCTAAGCTGCTAGAACTATTGTAGGTCTTACAAATCAGGGTTGTTGGTTGTCTTCTCTATAAATGTTCCTCCGAACGGAAATAGTGTGACAAATGAGCTCTCTAATACATCTGAAGTGTCAACATCAAAGTATGGCTTGTAAGCTCCAATGGTGAATCTACGAAGCCAATCGCTAGATTGGGATTCATCGGTGCCATTCACAGGCCTGGAAAATGTACCTGCACCGATCGAGGTTACCTAATAAGCCATAAGATAGACAGAACTATAAAGGCCAATGCTACCAACTACATTCAACAGCCAAGAAATACATTTCCAGTCGTCTCAACCATAGGTTCAATATTTTCATACCCTAGATTCTTCAAGTTGGGATCATAATAGGACATAGCTCTGAGTCTTAGCTAATACAGAACGAAAACCATCAGAATCTTACAAATCTGAAGTCGAATTTACCGTCAACATCTCGAGGTGGATTAGAACCTTATACGCAAATGATGATAGTAACGGGGCATAATATAAGTTAGAAATCCAACAATCCTTCTCCACAAGAATCAAATATGGTTGCATTATTACACTACAGGGCATAATCTAAGTTATTTCCACGATGAACTCGAGTATTGTACGAACCAAATATATGTAAACAAAAACCTTACCCTGAGTTTAACAGACCATTTCTTTCCACAAGTTGTTGCAGATGCGGTTTTGAGATTGATCATGATATCAACGTGAATTCCAAATCTTTTCAGATGATATTCAGTAACAACAGCTCTATAAAATTCAACGTAAGGACAACATCTCTTTCGAGCAATTTACCGGGCAGTTGGTTCGCAATACGCAAGTCGCCATCCAAAGATTTCCAATTCAGATTATCATGGATAGTGGAAGAGTGGCGGATGTTCATGGATAATGGAAGAGATGCAGACGTGATGATCGCTAAAAAATTATGTCGATTACGTACATGTGACCAGTGGAGAAAGCAAAGCCACGCGTTTCCATGACTCGATTTTCTAGAATCGCCGAAGGTCTTCATCTCACTCATGATTCAACTTTCGAGGATGGTGAGCACAATATGATAGAGGTTTCTTAGAAGAGTGGTGGATGGTCATGCAATACGCATGTCTCCATCCAAAGATTTCCAATTCGTATTATCATGGATAATGGAAGAGTGGTGCATGTTCATGGATAATGGAAGAGATCCAGACGGGATGATCCCTAACAATTATATCGATTACATACCTGTGACCACTGAAGAAAGCAAAGCCACGCATCTCCATGATTTGATTTTCTAGAATCGCCAAAGGTCTTCTTCTCACTCACGATTCAACTGTCGAGGTTGGTGAGCACAATGATGATAGTGGTTCCTTAGAGGAGGTTTAAGGGATCGGAGAAAACGACGATTGAAATTCAAGAAGCATAAACGACTAAACTACGATTTGAGAATTGAAGAAGCATAAACGGTTGAAGCAAATTATTCAACTTTTCTAGAATCGCCAAAGGTCTTCTTCTCACTCATGATTCAACTATCGAGGATGGTGAGCACAATGATGATAGAGGTTCCTTAGAAGAGTGGTGGATGTTCATGCAATACGCATGTCGCCATCCAAAGATTTCCAATTCAGATTATCATGGATAATGGAAGAGATCTAGACGTGATGATCCCTAACAATTATATCGATTACATACATGTGTTCATTGAAGGAAGCAAAGCCACACATCTCCATGATTTGATTTTCTAGAATCGCCAAAGGTCTTCTTCTCACTCACGATTCAACTTTCGAGGTTGGTGAGCACTATGATGATAGTGGTTCCTTAGAGGAGGTTTAAGGGATCAGAGAAAACGACGATTGAAATTCAAGAAGCATAAACGACTAAACTACGATTAATTTGAGAATTGAAGAAGCAGGTTGAAGCAAATTATTCAACTTTGCTTCAACCGTAAATGGTTGAAGCACGATAGAAGAAGCATAAATGGTTGAAGCAAATTATTAAACTTTTGAAGGTCTTGAGGCTCAATAAAGAGGAGCTCCAATCGTCACAAATGTGGAGTACGTATTGAATTAAAATTTAATTAGCATAGTTAAATTAATTTTGTTTTAATTGAATTTAAACATATTATAATTTTAAATATAAATAAAATTCTTGCTAAGGTGGCTTCACCAGAAGCCTCCTTCTGTAAGAACTTTTATATATTACTAGATTATAATCCGCGCTACGCGCGGACTCATTTATATAATTATTTTATTATTTAAATTTTATATATACATATATATTATGGTGCATAAAAAAATTATGGAGTTAGAAAAATATCCATACGAAAATATAAAGAAAAAATAAAATAAATTAACAATTTTAATAGTTCTTGATTCATGAATTAAAAATAACAATATCAACATATAACTGTTTTTAGATCTAATCTAATTAATTTAGAATTTATATCAATGATAAGATATAATATTATTTAATATTCGAAAATATATCAATATTTTGATTATAATATATATTATGGGATTCAATTCAACGCGATAATCTTGATCATGACAATTTCCTTCAAACCCTCATATTACTTGCCAAATATTATTCGTCTGAACATGGAAGACATCGATGAACAAGTTTTCAGTTATTGTTTTTTCACTTTGTTCTGTCTAATCGATTTCAAAAGTTTGACTATAAACGTATAAATTATCATATTAACATCACAGAAACACTTTAATAAAATTAAAGAGAGTTAGAAATTCGCGCAATGCACAAATTGGGTTATATAAATATATTATTTTCCTATTAAAAAATATTTAAATTTTAAAGTTTTCGTTTCAATATATATGTTATATGAGATGACAAATTGAATAGAGAGAAAAAATTAGTAATGTGAACAACTAAAAAACAAATAATTTTTTAATATTTATTAATATAATAATACTAAATCTTTATATGAAAACATAATAACATTAATATATAATGTTTTAAGAAAAACTATGATCAATTTCAAAGTGTAAAAATTTTCATATTATATTTTAAAAACTTTACATATTACTTAACATTAATGGATAAATTAGTCATTTAACCACTGATTAATGATAAATTTTATAATGTATTTTTGAAATAATGATATAAAACATTTCTTTGTAAATTTCAATTTATAAAATAAATAAAGATCCTCTAAAAACCTATAATATTAATTATAAAATATCCCACACAAATCACATGATTGATATAATTTAGATCATCTTTTTTTCTTTCTTAAGAGGTTAAACTTATTATTTTTCTTTGTAAAAATAAATTTATTTGCTTTTTAAGAAGAAAATAAAAATAAAATTTATAAAAGAAAACAAAAAAAATAAAAACCAAATTGTTTATATAAAAGAATAAAATTAATAAAAGAAAACAAAAAAATATAAAAACCAAATTGTTTATAGAAAAAACAAAGTTGATGTTGCGGATGCTTAGGTGACTAAATTATTTAATAATATAAATAATTTAATTTTTCATGCAATTATTTTTGTAATCAATTATAAATATTTTTATATCGTTAATGTTTTTTATTTCATTTTCGAATAATTTTAGATTATATTCTAATTTTTATCATGTTTTGATAATTTAAAGTTTTAATTTTTAATAAAATATTTAAAAAATTAATTATTTCGGAATTTTTTTTCAAAATGTTATTAAATTTAAGATATTAATCAATATTTAAAATAGGAAAGAGAAAGAAGTCACCCTGATGACGGCGACGACAATCTCTTCGTCCACCAATCCTCCATTAGATCTGAGGATTCCGCATTCTGATTCCGGAATATGTTTCACGATGAAAAATGAAATTTAGATTTGTTATACAAATTGTAAGTTATGTTAAAACATTTCATCAACAATAACAAAAATTAGACTCATAAAATTAGATTAAATTCTTGTTAAATAAATAAAAATAAAGGAGTAGATTATCAATAAGAAGATGTAATGAGATTATAAACTCAAAGAAAATAGTAGTGTATGAGAAGAAAATATATAAACAAAAATGAACAATCAAAACAATAAAGATATGAATATAAACTCAAATAAAATAGTAGTTTATTCGTAGAAAATATATAACAAAAAAATAGCAAATTAAAATAAGACAAATGTATAAATATGATCTAAAAATGAACTACCAGACCAGCAACACATGTAAATTACATACATTTTCATCGATAAGAAGCATTCTAAACCAATAAGTTGACCCCCTTTTTAAAATTTCGAACTTCCCACAAGCAGAATAATCTTGCTACAATTATCTGTTTACTATGGTCAATCAATAGGTCATTGAAACCAATATTAGTGGCCGTAGAACGGTTAATTTGTAGTTTAGATGTATCCATTGGAAAGCCAAAATAGATCCTTTTTTTAGATTTTTGTTGCTTAAAAGAATTTAATGTATAATTATTTATAACAATAATTATAATAAAATTAATAATTACAATTCAAATTAAACTAATAATTATTAAAAAAATTAAAGGATTGCCAAAAAGGTGAAAAAAATTAACATGTGACAAAAAATGTAATATTAATTACAAAATATTTTATTTCAATAATATAAATATATATGTATAATTTTTAAAAAAATAAAATATATGATTATAAGAATTATAACATATTTTATTTTTAAAAATTAATTACTAAAAAGTATATGTTATATAAAATAATAATTATAACAAAATTAATAATTTATTTATGACTTCAAATATATAATAGCAATTAAATTTAAGATTTGTGAATATATATAAAAAATAGTTATTGATAAATAAAATATACAATATACATACAATTTAAAAGGAATGTAAATGGTTTTTTAGCTATTAATTTGTTCAATAGATAATTTAATTGGTGAATAGGAATAATATTGATATTAAATACGTTATATAAAATAATAGTCTTGTGGTTATAAAAAAATTTTAGGGGGGTAAAATTAGATTACAAATTAGAATAGAAAATAAAAACAATTATGATAGTATTAGTACTTTTATTTCACAATAGTATAAATTTCATTAATAATTTATTTGTTTTTTATTAATTTGTTTGGTATAAATTTCATTAACAATTTATTTGTTTTTTGGATTAATTTGTTTTAAAATAGGATATTTTAATTAATAGTAATTGTTATAGAATTTATATAATTTATGAATTAATATTTTTGTATTTATTTTAATTTATCTAAATTGTTTCATGTTTTAACTCTTTGTCTTAATTGTATTATTCAAAAAAAATTGAAAATAGGATATTTATTTAATATATATATATATATATCTATATTTATATATATATTGAACATTTTCTATATCCATGTTTTTATTATATTATTTGAAATAATCAAATATATATAAAAAAAACTCTTCGTTAGGAAAAACTTTTTTTATATATATAGAATATATTAAATTTAGGAATAATTACAATGAATATCAAATAGGTTAGTGGCTATAAATAAGTTTTAATAGAGAGTAAAACTTAAATATGAATTATAATAAAAAATTTAAAAAAATCATGTGTTGATGAGATGGCGCAAGGAGGAAGCTCCAATTTATCCTTCTTTTATATATATGTTTAAAATAGATAAGAGTTTTTTTATTTTGCTTTTTTACGTAAAGATTTTTTTGTAGGTTAAATTTTTATCAAATTTCAATAGAATTTATGTGGGTGTTAAATGAGTGAGAAGAAAGATTTTTTCATGAATAGATTTTTTTTGTAAGTTAAACATTTAATAAATATATTATTTGTATACTCTAATAAATATAAAATTATAATTTAAAAATTAAATATACAAATAAGGTATAATTTCAAATTTTTTAAAATTTATCTTTAAATGTTATGGTGTTAGGTTTGTTGATTGGACTGTCACGTCACTGCGCACATGGCGAGACCAAATTTAGCAATCCTAACTTTGAATATATAAGATTTAAGTAGAGGATATGAGATTTTTTGTTTTTTATGTAATGATTTTTTGTTGTAGTTTAAATTTTTATCAAAATTTAATGGAATTTAAGTAGATGATAAATGGCTGAGAAGAAATGTTTTTTATGGATAGATTTTTTTTATAAGTTAAACATTTAATAATGCTTGCTTAGATGGCTTCACGAGAACCAACCTTACAAAAATTATTATATAAATCTTAATATATGATAAATTATAACGTGTGAATGCAAATTTTTTTTTGCAAACATTGAATGTGATATATTATGTAAATACATCACTCTCTTTGGTTATTAAATTATATTATTAATTTAAAAATTAGAAATAGGGATTATTCCAATTTCATCTTATATATAGCACCAAATAATAAAAAATTATTGATTAACTTTTCGAATGTGTTCATGCTATATATAACCGTGCTATATTTAAATTTTTATAAAATTATATATCTATCATTTGGTTAAATTTAAAATTAGTTTTTATTTTTTGAAAATTTATACACAATTGAAATGTAAATTTTTGGGATAAAGATAAATTTTGTATATTATTATTATGTTTAGTGTCTAAAGAAAAATTTGTTTTAGATTCGGTTTGTAGATTATAAATTAATTATGGTTAAGTTCAAATAAATTTGTAGTCTTCCGAAAAGAGAACGAGATATGGGATTACAAGGGACGAACTGTTCACTAACTTCTCATCAGCTCCGTATCGAACTGTTCACTCGAAAACACAGTTCTAACCAAACAAGAGCGATTTGAGTACGACTCCTTGGACGACGTCTTCCGGTTCCTCTCGGTCTGCCTCTTGTTGAAATACGCTGATACGTAAACCTTCGGCGCGATTATGGGAACTTGGGTGGTGTAGATCGACCCACGACGTTTGGGATCTTGTAGAGCGATTCGAATTTCTCCTTCGCAGATCTGATTTCTCCGTCCGGCGGCTATTAAGCTGCAACCGGCTGGATTAAACCTGAAGATGAACATGAGCTGAAATGTATGTATCAGCCGAGTAGATGCAGAGCTGAAGTTCCAGAAATGTATGATTGATCAACACAAGAACATGAAGAAGAATTTAGAGAGAATTTAGAGAGAAAGAAAGTAAAAGAACTTGTATTATTCATTATATCAAAAATGTACATTATGATACTGAAGTATTTATATTACAAGATTTCAGACTCTGTTTTAGGCCTAACCAACTAACTGATCAACCCTTTAACAGACTTTAACCAACTCTAATACACCCCCCTCAAGTATAAATCATTTTGAATGATTTAAACTTGAAGTATTGAGCTTCAAAACAAGGGCAGAAAACTGAGATGGTTGCAAAGCTTTGGTGAATAAGTCTGCAATTTGATGATCAGTCTTAACATGCATAGTTCGGAGCAGACCTGATTTCAGTTTATCACGCACAATATGACAATCAATGTCAATGTGTTTGGTCCGCTCATGAAAGGCTGGATTTGATGCAATGTATAAGGCTGATTTGTTATCACAGTATAAGTTGGCAGGGCCTGTTGTTTGAATTCCCAAATCCTTGAGTAAGAAATCCAGCCACTGCAATTCACAAGTAGCATTTGCAAGGGCTCGGTATTCAGCTTCTGTGCTACTCCTTGAGACTGTTGATTGCTTCTTAGCTTTCCATGAGATTAATGATTCACCAATAAAGACACAAAATCCTGAAACTGACCTTCTTGAATCTGGATCTGCTCCCCAATCAGCATCAGCAAATGCATTAAGTCTGGATTCTGATTTTGCAGAGTAAAAGAGGCCTTGTCCCGGGTTGTTCTTTAAGTATCTAACAACACGTTGAGCTGCCTTGAGATGTTCTGTTGTAGGTGCTGATAGGAATTGACTGAGTTTGTGAACAGCATAGGTTATGTCTGGACGAGTTATAGTGAGGTATAAGAGCTTACCAACCAAAGCTCTGTAGCCTTTTGCATCTTCTATGACAGTCCCAGAATCTTTTTTAAGTTGAAAACCAGGTTCCATAGGAGTAGTGACAGGTTTACAGCCTAACAAACCTGTTTCAGACAATAACTCCAGACAATATTTCCTTTGAGACACTGAAATTCCTGATTTTGATCTTGCTATTTCAAGTCCAAAAAAAAATCTAAGTGATCCAAGGTCTTTAATCTTGAATTTCTGAGCCAGAAGTTTCTTCAAATCATACACTGCTTTATCATTGTTACTGACAATGAGTATGTCATCCACGTATACCAACAATGCAATGAAACTATCCTTCTTTCTTTGAATGAATAAGGCATGATCTGATTGTGACTGACTGTATCCTGCATTAAGTAAAACTTCAGAGAACTTTTGATACCACTGTCTTGAGGCTTGCTTTAAGCCATACAGTGACTTTCTTAATTTGCAGACAGCATTTGAGGGTAAAAGGACTCCTGGAGCTGATGTGTAGCCCGGTGGTAATGCCATATATATATCTTCTTCAAGATCACCATGAAGAAAGGCGTTTGATACATCCATTTGAGAAAGTATCCAGTTGTGTGTGGCAGCTAATGCTAAAAGAAGCTTCACTGTAACCAGCTTTGCAACCGGAGAAAAAGTATCTATGTAATCTACTCCTTCTTGCTGAGTGAAACCCTTTGCCACCAAACGTGCTTTAAATCTGTCAACTGATCCATCTGATTTTCTTTTGATTTTATATATCCATTTGCATCCAACTGCTCTTTTCTGAGGTGGTAAGGATACTATAGTCCAGGTATCATTTTCTTCAAGTGCTTGCAGTTCCAAATTCATGGCTTCTTGCCATTTTTCTGATGAGACAGCTTGTTTGTAACTTTTAGGTTCTGTATCAGCTGATATGTTGAGAATATAATCTCTGTATTCAGGTGAAAGCTTATCATAATTCAAGACTGATGATAATGGATAAGGTGTGGAGAAATTACTCTGTTTCTGAGATGATTCTGTTGTGAGAGCACAATGGTAATCCTTCAAATATGTGGGAGGTCTTCTTGTCCTCTGTGCTCTTACAGGTAGTTCTGTAACAGGATCACTTGCAATTCCTGTCATAGAAGATGTCAAGGAAGATGTAGCAGGTCCTGTCATACCATCTGTAGCAGATTCTGTCAAAGTTTCTGGCATAGGATTAGGAATAATTGTGTGAGGCATAAAATTTGACAGAATCTCAATATTAGATGAGCCAGCATCTCTTAATGGATATATATCCTCATGAAATTCAACATGTCTTGATATAATTGTTGAATTAGTTTCTATATCCAAAAGCTTGTATCCCTTATAACCTGTTGGATAACCAATAAAAATTGTACCTCTTGACCTTGGTGAGAACTTGTGTCTATTCTTTGCTGGAATGGAGCTGTAACACAAGCAACCAAAAGCTTTTAAATGAGAATAATCAGGGGCCTTATTCATTAAAAGCTCATATGGAGTCTTATTCCCTAATCTTTTACTTGGTGTTCTGTTAATTAGATACACTGAAGTCTTGATGCAATCTGGCCAGTATTGAAGAGGAATATTTGACTGAAATAACAGGGCTCGTGCTACATTCAAAATGTGCTGATGTTTGCGTTCAACTACTGAGTTTTGTTGAGGAGTGTTTACACAAGAGTAGTAATGATGAATACCCTTCATTCTGCACAAGTCTGTAAATGCAAGCTCATTAGCATTGTCTGATCTAATGGCTTTTATCTTCTTATCAAACTGATTTTCAATGAGAGATACAAAATCTGGAAAGACTTTTGTTACTTCTGATTTGTTTCTCAACATATAAACCCAAGTAGCTCGAGTACTATCATCAACTATGGTGAGGAAATATCTGAATCCTTCCACAGAAACAGAGTAGAAAATGGTCCCCAAATGTCAAGATGCAGAAGAGAAAAAGGTATATCAGAAATATGATTCTTGGATTCAAAAGGAATATGCTTTTGTTTTGCTAAATGACAGATATTACAATGAGAAATTTCTGAACATTTAGTAAAAGGTAAGGCTTCTTTGATGCAAGGCAAGGAGGCATGACCAAGTCTTTTATGCCATATGAGAAAATCAGTTTGCAGACTGTTGATCATGACATTATCTTGCTGCAGAAAATACAGATTCTCATGAAGCTTAGCCTGTCCAATCGTCCAACCCTGAATAGCATCCTGAATGAGACACGATTCTGGTGAGAAAGAGATGCTAAATTTATTGTTTCTGAGTAAAGCACTGATACTGAGGATATTAAAGGCAAAAGATGGGATATAAAGGACATCAACCAAAGTGATTTTATCAGATAATATGACAGTTCCAGCTACTGTAATCCTCATGTTGGCACCATTAGGCAATGTAACTTTGGTTGCCATAATGGGATGTGTTTCACTGAAAAGCTGAATATCTGAGCATACATGACTTGATGCACCGGAATCCATTATCCATCTTTTGACATGATTCAATCCACCTGATTCATGTATTGAATTACAGTAAAAAGTTAACATCATACCAGAATCTGATTCTGCAGCTCCTTGTGCTGTGATTGTTGATTTTGTTGCTGATGGACCTGAAATCTTCACTTGGAGTCCCATTTGAGATAAAAGTTGTTGAAGTTGTCCAACTGGAATTGATTGCGTATCCAAGATTTGATTCTTCTGATTGGATTCAGATGTATCAGTGATCACTGATGCAACAGTTCTTGGTCTCTGCTGTATCATCTGAAATTTTTGTTGAGATGCTCCATTGAATTTGTATCCTAGTGGATATCCATACAACTTGTAACATTTGTTAACTGTATGCCCATGTAATCCACAATGTGTGCAAAGAGGTCTTGGCCTTTGCTTGTAGTTATTGTAGTTGGATACTGCAGCTACAAGATTCATCTCTGCAGGTTCATTTACTGAAGTTTGCAAAACTACAGCATCTGATATGGGAGGAAGTTTAATTTGACGTTTCCGTTCATGTTGACTCACAAGGTTGAAAGCCTTCTGTAAATCTGGTAAAGGATCCATCATCAAGATTTGATCCACTGTTTGGTCATAAGATTCATTGAGTCCAAAAAGAAATTCAATGACAAAATCATTTTCAAATAATTCTTGCCACTTCTGATCAACCCTGCATACACATCTGCCACACTCACAGATGGGTGTTATTTGAGCTGATTTCACTTCTTCCCAAATAGTCTTCAATTTGGTATGAAAGGTAGTTACATCCAATGATCCTTGCCGTAGATTCCTCATTTTCTGTTTGATGCTGTATAATCTTGGAGCATTATTTTGCTGAAATCTTGAAGTTAAGTCCAGCCACATTTCTCTAGCAGTCTTCATATACAGCAGACTTGGAGAAATATTTTTTGATACTGAATTAAGAATCCAAGAACTTACAACTACGTTGTTTCGTGACCATAAACGTGCATCAGGGTGATCATCCTCAGGCTTTATCATCGTTCCATCAATATAACCAAGTTTATTTCTTCCTTCTAATGCCATGGTGATGGATCGATGCCATGACCTGTAATCTTCTGGGCCATTCAAACGATCAGAAACAAGATGAAGGTTTGAATGATCTGTGTTTGAAAGATAATACGGGTTATCATACGAATCAATTCGATTAGGACACTCTGCAGAACTCATCTTCAGATGAACAAAAAATACCGCTGAAAAAATGTTTCAAGAAACTAGCAACCGCTCTGATACCATATTAAGCTGCAACCGGCTGGATTAAACCTGAAGATGAACATGAGCTGAAATGTATGTATCAGCCGAGTAGATGCAGAGCTGAAGTTCCAGAAATGTATGATTGATCAACACAAGAACATGAAGAAGAATTTAGAGAGAATTTAGAGAGAAAGAATGTAAAAGAATCTTGTATATTTCTCATTCTGTAAAAATGTACATTCTGAAGTATATATACATTACATTTTTCAGACTCTGCTTTTAGTCCTAACCAACTAACTGATCAATCACTATTAACAGACTTTAACCAGACTTTAACCAACTCTAACCAACTCTAATAGCGGCCACCAGAGATACTTTGGCATCAGGACGTCGTTGATTCGAATACCCTTTTCACTCTCATCTAGTCAGCTCCTAAGTCTCCGTTGGTTTCGAACAGACCCACTTTTGATCTAGGGTTTGTTTATTGAACCTGTCTTGCGTTTAGATTAGATGTTGTCAGCTACGGCTCGGGGGATAGCGGTTGTTACGTCGGCTTCTGTTTCAGGTATGGTTCGTACTCGATGTTCGATCAAAGGCACTCTTGTCACTGCCTTATGTTTTCCCACAAGTCTCTGTCGTACCAGATGTGCCACTTCTGGTTCTCGATTCAGTAGCATGTCTTACAGGGAAAGATTGAGATGTGGGTTTGGTATTAGTAATTTGAATGATGCTGTTGGTTTGTTCCATCAGATGGTTCGGTCTCGTCCACCACCTACGGTTGTTGATTTTAGTAAATTGTTGACTGCAATCTGCAAAATGAAACGGTATGATATGGCGATTTCACTTTGCAAGACAATGGAATCAGTTGGTATTTCGCATAATGACTACACCTTGAGCATTCTGATAAACTGTTTCTGCCGCTCCAATCAAGTGGTTCTCGGATTTTCTATTTTAGGGAAAATCATGAAACTGGGCTATAAGCCTGGTGTTGTCACATTCAGTACCCTAATCAATGGATTATGCATCGAGGGTGAACTTAATAAAGCCTTAAGTTTGGTTGACCAAATGGTAAAAGAGGGATACAAGCCTAATATAGTTATTTATGGCATCATTGTAAAAGGTATTTGTAAGATTGGAGATTCGGCTTTGGCTTTGAGTCTGCTTATGCAGATGGAAGAAAGGAACGTTGAGGTCAATGTCGTAATTTATAATACTATTATTAATGGTTTTTGCAAAGGTGGACATGTTGATGATGCATTGAACCTCTTTAGAAACATGGATAGCAAAAAAGGGATTGCACCAAATGTCGTCACCTATAGCACATTGATAAATGGCCTCTGTATTTTGGGTTGATGGAACGAAGCTGTCGAATTGTTGAGAAGTATGATTAAATGGAAAATCACCCCAAATGTTGTCACTTTCAATGCATTGATCAATTCGGGAAAGTTTCTAGAGGCTAAAGAAGTGTATGAAGTGATGACACAAAGAGGTGTAGATCCGGATACTATCACTTATAGTTCATTGATCGATGGCTTATGCATGCAGAATCGCCTTGATGAGGCGAAACAGATGTTTGATTCTATGGTTACCAAAGGATGCTTTCCAAACGTAGTGACTTTTATCACACTCATAAATGGATACTGCAAATCTAATCAGGTTGATGAGGGTATTAAGCTCTTTATTGAGATGTCTCAAAGAGGATTGATCGTTAATATGTGTACCTACAACACTATCATCCATGGATTTTGCCGTATAGGAAACCTTGATGCCGCCAGAAATCTTTGTCTGGAGATGCAATGTAAAGGTCCACATCCTGATCGTCAAACGTATAACATTTTGCTTGATGGTTTATGTAGAAATGGAGAAATTGACGAGGCACTCGACTTATACAATAAGATTGAAAAGACTAGGATAGACATTGATGTTGTTGGACATAGTGTCATGATGCATGGATTGTGCAAGGCTGGTAAGGTTGACGAGGCATTGCAAATATTTAATAAACTTTCTGAAAATGGGTTGGAACCAGATGTTGAGTCATATAGTGTGATGATTTCTGGACTTTGTGGAAAAGATTTACAAAGTGAAGCCAATGAGCTACTTAAAAATATGAAAGATGCTGGTTGTATGCCGAATGATCGTACGTATTATAATTTGATCCGAGGTCATCTAAAAATTGGTGATATATCTATGGTTGTCGAAATTATTCGAGAAATGGAGAGCTTTGGGTTCTCTGTAGATGCATCGACTTTGGAAATGATTGTTGATATTAGGGGTGGTCGTTTCGGGTTACCCGGACCGACCCGGACCGACCCAACCCGAAAAACCCAACCCGTGAGATAAACGGGTTCTGTCTAAAACCCATATGGGTTCTGAATCTGGAACCCGAATGGGTTCGGGTCGGTCCGGGTTGGGTTCGGGAGAACCCGAGGAACCCGAAAACAAAAAAAAAACTAAATTTTCCTCTCTCCCTTTCTTCAAGAACAAGAACAAATGAATTGAATTTACGGATTTTTACTTGGAACTTTTTTAAATTTTTACTTGGTATTGTTGTTTATAGATTTTTAGCATTGTATTTTTTTAAATTTGTTGTATGTTAAATTTGGAACCCGAAATATCCGTTTTAAACTCGAATTATCCATTGAAAACCCGAATTACCCATTGAAAACCCGAAAAACCCAAAGAACCCCGACGAACCCGAATACAATTCGGGTTTTTTGGGTTCAATATTTCTGAACCCGAACAACCCGAACAACCCGAACCCAACTCGAAACCCGAGGAACCCGTCCCGAAAACCAAATGGGTTTTTATGGGTTCAATTTTTAAAAACCCGAGGAACCCGAACCCAACCCGAACCCGAGGAACCCGTCCCGAAACCCGAAACGCCCACCCCTAGTTGATATGCTGTCGGATGGTCGGTTGGATAAAGGGTTTTTGGATCTTCTTTAGTAGTCATTATGCATGTCTTGTTTGTACGAACTGATCATGTCTCTTTTAACGGGACTTGTTTCCTCTTTTTCCAACTTCTGAGTATGTTTTCTAAGACATTGTTGTTGTCTAGATTTTTGGCATTGTTTATTTATTTTCTTTCTAAATCTGTTCTTTTTTCTATAAAATTTTGTACTGATTATTTGGCACAAATGAAAAGCATGTGAAATTTATAACATTTTAGTGGTATGTTCAACTAGCGATTGTAAATTTTAGAAGTTCTAATTTATATCTTTCCATTATCCAATAGTATTTGATTATGAGAATTTAAATATATTCATTATCCAATAAATATTTGATTTTAAAAAAATTATAAAGTTTGACATACACCATTTATTAATACATCAGGCATAATCTTAATATAATTTTTATATGCGTTTAAACTATCATAAAAAATTAATTTTTTTGTATATTTATTCAACAAGATATATAATCTCATAATAATATATTAATTAAAATTTTATTTTCAAAATAATACATGAATTTTAAAATTTAAGACAAAAAAACTTTAACAACTAGTTTATAAAGATGATAACGAAATTAGAATACTTTTTAATGAGTAAGTGATTAACAAAATTCATTATTTATTTTTTAATAGTCATTTGTGTTCTTGTTTAAGTAGGCATACACAAAAAACGAAACCGAATTGATAGTAAAAGGTTGGATAATCTTGTTTATATTTAATTTAATGTGAGGTTGATAGTTTAAAATAAAAATGAATGAACAAGTCTTTGAATGTGTTTCTATCTAATGATCCATATCATTTTCAAAGATTGGATTGTTGATAATGGAAAAACATGCGATGAATCAATGGAAGAACATGAAGGATCAAACCAAAATGTGTTGACGTGTGAATGTTCAAGAGATCAAGCAAATGAATGATTTGCTTATGGATAGAGAGTTTGTTGAATCATATTTTGATTCAGAAGAAGAAGACAGTTTGTATCCGATGAACAACACTTCAATAAAGAATATAAAGAAGTTGAATTAGATAATTAAAAAATTTACTTATTTAGTTTTGTTATTTCTTTCAATTTTATTTATTTATATGCATTTTTAAACAATTAAATAATTATAAATATTTTAAAATAAAATTTTGGATTAAAATTACACTATATATATATCTGTCTAGCTCGCCTAGACACCGGTTAGATGCTAGGCGCTGGGTCTCCGCTTGCCTAGCGTCTAGCGCTTTTTTGAATCTTGGTTGTAAGTGGACATTTAAAATCAAAAGGGGTTCACAAGGTAATGTGATAAAGTATAAGGCACGTCTTGTTGCTAAAGGTTATACTCAAAAGGAAGGCATTGACTATAAAGAGACTTTTTCTCTGGTATCGTCAAAGGACTCTTTTAGGATAATTATGGCACTTGTTGCACATTTTGACCTTGAGCTACATCAGATGGATGTAAAGATAGTGTTTCTCAATGGTGACATTGATGAAACAATCTATATGGTGCAACTAGAAAACTTTGTTTCGGGAGATCCAAAGAATATGGTTTGCAAATAAAGAAATCCATCTATGGGCTTAAGCAAGCATCTCGTCAATGGTATCACAAGTTTCATCAAGTCATTCTCTCATTTGTTTTCGAAGTGAATGCCGTGGATGATTGTGTACACCATAAGTTCAGTGGGAGTAAAATTATTTTTCTGGTTTTGTATGTCGACGATATTTTGTTGGCAACTAATGATAGAGGCATGCTGAATGCAACCAAGAAAATTCTATTAAAACATTTTCAAATGAAAGATCTTGATGAAGCCTCCTTTGTATTAGAAATTGAGTTATTGGGTGATAGATCACAAAGAACTCTAAAGTTATCGTAAAAGAATTATATCAATAAAATCTTGAAAAGATTTGACATGCAAGATTTTAAGCCAAGAGGTAGCCCTATCTCTAAAGGAGACAAGTTTAGTCTCAATCGGTGCCCTTAAGACTCATCTTGAAAGGAAAGAGATGCAAAAGATTTCTTATGCATCATGTGTAGGGAGTCTAATGTATGCCCAAGTTTGTACTCATCGGGATATAACATTCATCGTTGGAATGTTAGATCTATATCTCAGTAACCCAGGAATGAATCATTGGAAAGCAGCCAAAAGGATGAGATACCTCCGGAGAACAAGAAATTACATGCTCACATATAAAAGATCAGATAACTTAGAGATCATTGGATACTCTGATTCTGATTTTGTAGGGTGTCAAGACACCGACAAAAATCTACGTCAACTTACGTATATCTACTAGCCGGTGGTGTTATTTCATGGAAGAGTGCTAAACAGGAGATTATAGCATCTTCTACCATGGAAGCAAAATTCATCGCTTGTTTTACGGCATCAAACCAAGCAATATGGTTACGCAACTTTGTCACAGGATTGCAGATTGTAAACGAGGTCGAAAGACCTATAAAGATCTATTGTGACAATAGATCCGCGGTACTATATTCAAACGACAATAGTAGTTCGATCAAGTCAAAGTACATCAGGATCAAGTACCGAACTACTAGAGAAAGAGTTCAGCTTAAGGAAATCTCTATTTTAAAGATAGACACAAACTCCATGTTAGCGGATCCTCTAAACAAGGGCTCTCACCTAATGTCTGTCATAAGCAAACAACTCAAATGGGAGTGATAGAGTCAGAGAAAACTATGGATTAGTGGGAGCTTGTTGTTGTTAAGACTAAATACATGTTAAAGTTAGATATATATATATATATATATATATATATTCTCTGATCAGAATAAAGTTGTGTATTTAGAGTTTGTTTGTTGAACAATTATGTGGTTAATGTTGTTTTGAAGAAAGGGTCAGTTGAAAATGACATATATAAGCCACATTTATGTATTTTTCGTGCTATATATTTCATAATTGATCTATGTCGTTTGGTTATGTTGATATTTGTGATCATTGATGGTCGGGTTGTGATTATCATGATGAACGTTGCATTGGCCCTATATTGGTATAGCTAAATGGATGAGATTGTATTGCTCGAGGAAATGATGATATATTTGAGCTCATAAGGTATGACACATTTTAAGAAAACATATGTGAAAACATATGTGACCTAACGGGAGATTGTAAGACTTCATAATTATGGTCTCACATGTTCTAAAGACAATGTGTTGATCATCATATATAAAAATGGTTTACTATAGTGAAAACTAATCTTAAAGGCAATAACGTTATGAAAATAATATTATGTAGATACAATTTAATATCTTTATTTGGTGACTGGGGCAAATTAAAGATATTACATTAAAATGAATAATTAGCGGTTATGGTCCCATTGCATGTTTTCTAAGTGATGCTCATAGAGGTTTAAATGATATCTATGGAGAGTTGCAACTTTGTGTTCGTCTCTCTTCGCCTTAGGAGCAGTTATTTTTTGCTTCTTTATATATCCCATCAATGGGGAACTAGAGAGCATCACAAACAATAGAAAACATAGCATTGGAAACCATAATTTAGCGAACGAGAAACGTAGTATATCGTGATCACCAAAAGGAGGATTACAGAGAGCCTAAGGGTTGTAACCGGAGACGAAGACAAAGGAGACTGATTTCTGGAGTGTTACGTTTGGTTTGCTCACATCTCAACCATTGATTCACAAGGTATGTCTTCTATGGCTTATATCCTTTTACTTCAAAGAGTTACATGGTTCTAGGGCATTAAAACAAGAAAGGTATTCTCAACATTACCAATAAGATTTACAGATCAACTATGGACTAGATTAAAATTATATATTTATTATTTTTATATAATTTAAACAATAATATTAATAACATACAATATAATTTTTATGGAAAAATATTGTTATAAGACATCCAAGAAGATGGAGATTATGTTTTAAAATTTCATATTTTTACAAATATTTAGCTATATATTGTTTTTATTTGATTTTTAAACTTTTATTTGGATTATCTATTTTTTATGTATTGTTTTAATTTTTGAAATTTTAAATATTTAGATATTTTTTTAAAAAAATTTAGATATTTTTATGTATTATTTATTATGTAATTTACAAAAATGTTCAATGCGTATTACAACTCATACAATCTGGTTTTGGTGGGCTTGATTCAAAAACTTTTAATCCATATAAAATATGTGTTGAATTGAATTAACTTATAATTAACCAAACCCATTAAGGTTGGATTCGATTGACCAACCCATTTAATACCCTAATACTTCTATTTCACATAAACCTCACACTTCCTTTTCATATATAGAATATTCGGTAACATAAATTTATCATTCTTTGTAAAATTAATAATTTACATGTCTTAAGCTATAATATCATAAAAAAATGATGATTCAGTCATCTACATAAAAACAACACCTATTAATAGCATCAAATATATTCCTACAACATTCAGTTTGAAAAGTCATTCGCTTAGATAATCATTTTCCACAAATATTTCTCCATTAAAATTACAAACTTGTTTGATCCAAACACAAATTTGAAAACTAAACTCTAAACTTTGTCGTTTAATATTATATTAAATACCGATAAACTCACGCACCATCCCATTTTCAAAATACATTTTCAAAACTCATTTACAATCCTATATCATTGTTCGATCTATATAAGAAACAAAAATGTATAAATAATTCTTCAATTTTTTTTATGTGAGACTACATCTTTTCATATTCTAGTAAATATGACTAATTTAAAATAATATATTCCAAAGAATAAAAGTTCATTATCCAAATAGAGTGTAAGTGTTTTTTTTTTTTTTAGATTTTTATCATTTCTCATAAGATATGAATATGCATTTGATAAAATATGTGACTACATCTTTGAGTAAGTCGAATCAATTCTCCGTTCGTCCTATTAATCACGGAATACGTTCTTATATAGTATACTATATCATACGGAAAAGGAAATATAATATCGCAGAATATTATACAATCTTCAAAAATATTTCGGTATTAAATAAGATATCAGAAAATATCCATAATATCTCGTAGAATATCATCAGAATAATCCGTGTGATCTCAAAGAATATTCTCGTATCAATCACACAGATTATATCCGCTAATACCCTCCCTCAAGTTGGAGCGTGCAAATCGTGGACGTCCAACTTGGAAGAAAAACGCTCATGGGTCGATCACCGGAAGGCGTCAGGTTTGGTACGCCAAAGGGCGTCGGGTTCGATACGTCATAGGGCATCGGGTTCGGTACGCCATAGGGCGTCGGGTTCGGTACGCCATAAAGCGTCGAGTTCGGTACGCCATAAGGCGTCGGGTTCAGTACGCCATAGGGCGTCGGATTCGGTACACCATAGATGGCGTCGATCGAAGGAGTCTGTCGATGCATGGTTTTTTATGTTTGGGATTTTGGTTCCAGGTTTTGGTCGAAAACAAAGCGCTAGAAAAAAAAAGAAAAAAAATATGTGACTACATCTTTGAATAAGTCGAATCAATTCTCCGTTCGTCCTTTTAATCACGGAATACGTTCTTATATAGTATACAATATCATACGGAAAAGAAAATATAATATCGCAGAATATTATACAATCTTCGAAAATATTTCAGTATTAAATAAGATATCATAAAATATCCATAATATCTCGTAGAATATCATCAGAATAATCCGTGTGATCTCGAAAAATATTCTCGTATCAATCACACGGATTATATCCGCTAATAGCATTTAACTAATTTTTTAATCTTTGTAAAAAGTTACTCTAATCATTGTAAAAAAAGCTACTGATACGAAGCCTGAAAGGTATTTTTCCCTGATATAACCCATCAACTTTGACCCAAAGAAAAAGAAATTATGTGTAAAAAGTATGATAAAATGGAGTTTCCTCCTTGCGCCACCTCATCAACACATTTTTTTATTTTTCATTATAATTCATAATTAAGTTTTACTCTCCATTAAAATTATTTATAGCCACTAACCTAAATTAAATATCCATTGTAATTATTCTTAAATTTAATATATTCAATATATAAAAAAAGTTTTTCCTCTCTTAACAAAGAGTTCTTTTTGTATATATATCTTTGATTATTCAAATAATATAATAAAAACGTGGATATAAAAAATATATTCAATATATATATATATATATTGAATAAATATCCTATTTTCAGTTTTTTAAATAATACAATTACAAAAAATTAAAACATGAAACAGTTAATATAAATTTAAGTAAATACAAAAATATTAATTCACAAATTAATACAAATTCTATAACAATTACAATTAATTGAAATATCTTATTTTAAAACAAATTAATCCAAACAAAACAAATAAATATTAATGAAATTTATACTATTGTGAAATAAAATTATTAATACTAGCATAATTTTTTATTTTCTATTCTAATTTATAATTTAATTTTACTCTCTACTCCAATTTTTTTTATAGCCACTAAACTATTTTTTTATATAACGTATTTAATATCAATATTATTCATATTCACCAATTAAAGTATCTATTAATCAAATTAATAGATAAAAAACTATTTACATTCCTATTAAATTATATGTATGTTATATTTTTTATTTATCAATAAAAAACCATTTACATTCCTACTAAATTATATGTATATTATATTTTTATTTATCAATAACTATTTTCTTTATATATATTCACAAATCTTAAATTTAATTGCTATTATACATTTAAAGTAATAAATAAATTATTAATTTTGTTATAATTATTATTTTATATAACGTATACTTTTTTAATAATTAATGTTTCAAAAATTGAATAGGTTATAATTCTTATAATCATTTATTTTATTTTAATATTATTTTAAAATGGAGCCTTCTTCTTGCGCCACCTCATCAACACATGATTTTTTTATTATAATTTATACTTAATTTTTAACTCTCCATTAAAAATTATTTATAGCACTAAACTAAATTTAATATTCATTGTAATTATTCCTAAATTTAATATATTCTATATATAAAAAAAGTTTTTCCTATCTTAAAAAAGAGTTTTTTGTATATATATATATATTTGATTATTTCAAATAATATAATAAAAACGTGGATATAAAAAAATATGTTCAATATATATAAATATAGATATATATTAAGTAAATATCCTATTTTCATTTTTTTAATAATACAATTACGACAAAGAATTAAAACATGAAAAAATTTATATAAATTAAATAAACACAAAAAATATTAATTCATAAATTCCATAAATTCTATAACAATTACAATTAATTAAAATATCCTATTTTAAAATAAATAATTTTAAATAAATTACATTAATACAATTAATTATAATCATTAATAAAAATAAAACATTACATGTAACATCTAAAGTATCAATTATGACCATTTATATCATTAAATAATAATAGATCATTAAACTAAAAAAAGCTATCTAACTAAATTTTTGGTATTAATATTAACAATACAAATAATTATAAAAAAATAACTAAATACATCTCATAAAAAAAAGTTGCCTAATTAATTTCTGTCATTAATGTTAACAACACAAATAGTTATAAAAAATGTTTAATACAATTTTTTATCGTTAATACAAATAATTAGAAAAATTACATTAAGCCACATCAGAAAAAAAAATAAAAATTATCTAATTAATTTTTGCCATTGGAAAATCCACTAGGAAACTCGTTCGAAAATCTTTCAGAATGGTCATTGAAAACTGTCAGTAAAAAATAACTATATAAAAAATAAAATAATTCTGCTAATATAAAATTGTTCATTACAAAACATTCGATATTGTCAATTATGACCATTTATATCATTCAATAATAATAGATCATCAAATTAAAAAAATTTAAAAAAATTGTATCAATACAAATAATTGTAAACAAATTACATTAATACAAATATTTATAATCATTAATACAAAAAAAATAACATACATGTAACATCTAATATTATCAATTATGACCATTTATATCATTTAATAATAATAGATCATTGAAATAAAAAATTTTATATCTAATTTACCATTACATTGACTTTTCATTTGCTTTAACAAACACAAAGAAAAGCAAAATAATTATGATTAATAATACAAATAGTAAAAATAACACTACATGTTCATTATGCTTGTTTGAATGCATGATGTAAAATCATTTATTTCATTCAATAATAAAAAATCATTAAATTAAAAAAATTTATGTCTAATATACTATTAAATTAGCGTTTCATTTGCTTTAAAAAACAAAAAGAAAAGCATAAAAAATATGATCAATAATACAAATAATAAAAATAACATTACGTGTTCATTATGATCATTTATTTCATTCAATAATAATAAATTATCAAATTAAAAAAAATTATGTCTAATTTACAATTAAATTGGCATTTCATTTGCTTTAACAGACACAAATAAAAGACACAAATAAAAGTATAAAAAATACGATCACAATTTTATTTTAGTTATATATATTAACATTATTTTTCTATAACTTTTTTCTAAATTTATTTGCAATGGCATATTGATCCAATAAATAAATTTATTGTATTAATCAATAAATGCACAATGTTTTCACATTTTCCCTTTTTAAATATTAGTTTAACCGTCATATATATTAAAAGGACAAGTTTTTGCTGTTTCAAGAGAACTTCTCGCCTCTCAGCCCCTCCACGTCACACTATTTGTATTTATTAAAACACCTAAAGTTGATTCCATTTACGTTTCTCTCTTCCCAGGATCTCCCCCTCTCTCTCCGACGAGGAGGAATACCAACAGGCCCTCAAACTGAAACCACCCAGGAAATTGATCTACCCTCTCCCCCAATTGGAAGAATACCGAACGGCTCTCAAAATCGATTTCACCCTGCGCAATCGAAGATGGCGGCAGTAGATGGTTTCTGTGGATGGCGACCATCGATTTCTTCTGGATTTTCCGGTTATCTGGGTCCTTTTTTACATCAACCGCACCGGCATCTTCACTTCACATCGGGTTCGTGCTCTCTCCCTCACTACTAGAAAATTGAAAATTAGGGACGGAATTTAGGGACCGACATTTCCGTCCCTAAATTTAGAAACGGATTATACACGGATTAGGGACGAAAAATTAAATCCGTCACTAATCCGTCCCCAAATTTGGGTACCGAAGAGTCGTGCCTAATCCGTTTCTAAATGGGAACCGATTAGACACGGCAGACCATCCCTCTCCAAATTTGGAGACGGATTTGAAACCGTCCCTAAATTTAGGACTTCAAAAACAGATTTAGGGA
>CM071866.1:40650558-40668430 GCA_036759665.1 Gynandropsis gynandra
TAACATCGATTGGGATGCAGTTCAGAACAGTGATTCCGACGAGGAGTAATCGGACGACTTAGGATTATATGTAATCGGATTAATGTAATGTAATCGAACTTTTAAAAATATGTAATCGGAATGTAATGTAATCGAACTTTTAAAAATATGTAATCTGAATGTAATGTACACTGATATTTATCTTTTAATGTAATCGATTAAATTTAAAAATTTTAATTTTTTTTTATTTAAAAAAAAAAATTGGAAACGGCTTTTGTGCCGTTTCCAAATTTGGAGACGGCACTAAAGCCGTTTCCAATTTTGGAGACGGATTTTTGGTCTGTTTCCAAACTTTCGACACCGAAAACTACCGTCTTTAATCCAGGAACTGATTGGAGACTACTTTTTCGGTCCATAATTAGAGACGGATTGGGGACTAAAATTTCCGTCCCTAATTAGGAACGGATTGGGGACGGAAAAAATTTGGAGTCGCGCGATTGGATACTACCATTGGTCGTCTCCAATCCGTCCCTAAACCAGTTTAGGGACGGATTGGGAACCGATTTGTCGGTCCCTAAAACCTGATTTTCTTGTAGTGCCTTCTCTCTTTAATATATATATTTCCTTGCCTTAGATTACTCTTCCAGCCTATTATGCGAATGTAGAATTGGGTTTTCACGAAATCGCACTACCCTCTCTCCCATGAGGAATCATTCCGAGCGTCTCTCAAAATCGCTACCACCCTGCGAAATCGTTGATTGTTGCAGTCGATGGTTTTTGAAGATGGAGGAAGTCAATTTCTTCTGGATTTTCTGGCCCCTGAGCACGTTCGTCAGGTATAGATTGCTAATCCTCTACGGTTCCATTCTCTGCCCGTTCTCATATGACCACCCCATTGTCAGGGTCTATCTCTTGGCAATGGACGATTCTCTGCAACCGTTCTTCCGCTTTAGTTACCAGACCCTTCGTTTTCCCCTTTATCCTCTCTGTCGATGTTATTATTTTCGGTATAATTTTAAAAAAGAGACAGGAGTTGGTAGCAGTATTCGCATTTCTCCGTTATCTTATTTGCTTCTTGTAGTCGCCTGAGATAGAGAGAGAAGCGCTGTTACGTGTCTCTTTGTACTTTTGGTGGTTCTCCGGCACACATATAGCGTTTTTCTGGTAAATCACGGTGGTTTTGGCTTTTCAGTCTCTTTCGCTCGCGCTCTCTGTTTTGTAGGCTTCGATCTATGATTTAGGGTGGATTAGGGTGGATCTACGATTCTTTTTGTTTTATTTATTTGATTTCTTATGTTTTATGATGATCTTGTCGGGTTGGCTATAGATCCCGTTCAAGTCAAGCAGTAAGACGACAATCCAATCCTGAGCTTCAGATATAAGTTCAATGACTTAAAAGCCAGATGCTGAGTTAGACTTCTTTATTGCTGATTGATTTTGTTTTGAATCGAGTGAGATGATGATATACCTACAAAGAAATTGAATGAATGATCATTTAATAGAATTTCTATTCAACAATTTATTTTGAAATGCATTAGATCCGGATTGCTTCGATGGGTTTGTGTGGAGCTTCTTGCTTTTTTTTGCATGAGATCTTTGTAGAACTAAGCTTCTTACTACTACTATTAATATTATCAACTAGAATTATGACTTAGTTTTTAGATTTAGTTCTCATTCACAACAAAATATTCTCAAGATGAATATGATACACAAATCAAGTCTATCATTGTCGTGCATTCAAAATTTATGATCGATAATTACTAAACTATATAAACTATTATACATTAATATATGAGTATCCATTTAACGTTATTGATAATTTTATTTTACTCTAACTGATTTAGATATTTAAATTACAAAATCATTTCCAATATATTCATATTCACCATTTAATATTTTGCTATTTCTTTTTGTTTAAATTCTATTACCTACATATTTTGTCGTATTCATGAAAGGATAATCTTATTATTTTACTATATAAACTATATATTACATTTGTTTTGGATATTTTACTACTTTTAAATCTTATTATCCATATTTACATAAAAAACCTATACACTATGATATAATTGTCAACCTCACATTGTCACATTGTTCTAATAAGATCGTCTATTCGTAATGAATTAATTTAAAGTTATGATTGGAATTTTTTAAAATCCGCGTTGTCAATTGTGTTAGCATAAAATCGCTTTGTGTTGTTTTTATTTTAATAAGTGTTAGTATTTTATCCTCCGTTTAGGTCATACGATCAGAGACTATCTTACCATGTCATCATACAGAACCATTCATGGATCACCATTTACAATAATGAACTATTTTTAGAATATCCGTCATATAACATTTGTCCTAATAGCTCCTCATATTCTTTCCTCATATTCACTCATTTATATTGTGATGCATTTTATTCAATATTTTGTCATATACGACGACTTTTTCATTAAACTAATACATAAAATTTAAATACATCCTAAAATTTACAATGGTATATCTTCGCGTGTATCACGCGGGTATATACCTAGTAAATATTAATAATTAAATGAAAAATTAATATGTATTACGTATTGGGGTTTTTACATTTTCATAACGATGAAATATTTTAAATACATTCAAACCAAACCAAAATAATATAATTCGGAATTCGTTTCGATTTTCTAAAACTTGAACCCCCGATGTATGACTCTATTTGTATGGGTTTGATTTGTAAAAATAAAATTTGCATCTGAATTTACCGATTACATTTACCGAAAAAGATTACAAATTACATGTTATATTATTCAAATATCCCAATCTGTTATTTTTATCAGAGATAAACATCACAGCCACTTAGATCTAATGGGTAGGGTGACCCGAAAGCGAAAAAGGCTGGAAATGGTGTTTTTTTGTTGCATCGTTTCCATAATTGAGATGTTGTCCTATAAAATATTAACATTTTTAATATATAAAAACGCAAAATAAATAAAGAAATCATATATATATAAAAAAAAACAGTCCACCGCGCGATCAGTCGAGGAGCCAAAGTTGAGAAAAATTTTGCAGAGAGAGTGGTGGGTGGGTGTCCTTTCCGGGTCCTCAAAGGATCGTCTTCTCCTTATAAACCCTGAACCCTCTTCATCATTCTCCTACAAATTTTCGTGTCAGATCCAATCGATTCGCCTGCGTTGGAAATATCGTCTCTTTCTCATCATCGCCATGGCTCTCTCATCTGCACTTTCTCAGGTTTTGCAATGATTCGCTTTTCCAGACCTGTTTGTTTCCTCGTTAAATTAGAACAAAAGCAAAAATCTCCATGGGAAGCGTTTCCCATGTCGAAAGTTGTGTTCTTTTCTTATTTTTTTTACCAGAGTTACTGTGGGTTTTGATTTTGATTTTGATTTTGATCTGCAGATGTCTGTTTTGCCCCATCCTGCGGGTGATAGCTCAAGAGGATCGATGCTTAAGGTATTTGAACTCGGTTCTGATTACTGATTATCATTTGATCTATGTAAGTTGAGATTCTTAGATGTATATGAAAAGGTGCGGACTTTGATCCCCATCTGTTTTCTTTAGTTTTTGTATTTGTTGTCTTAAATTGGCCCAAGGTACAATCTTGGCACTAGAATAATGATGGAATGGAAACTTTATTGGTGAATATGCAGCCAAAGAGGGAATTCATCGATAGATTAGGACACCAACGCAAATTTGTTGTTCTTTCTTGACGTTGATCAATGGGTGTCAGATAGGGAAACTGAAGTGTCCTTAAGGTTTCTTGTAGTCATAACCATTTCTATGCTCGATGGAACTTCTGTTATGAGAAATGTTTCATGCGTAAGAGATGGTGGTAAAGTTGACATTGATACTGTTTCAGGTGAAAAGTATCAGCTTTGGTGAGAATTCTTGGGCTCCTGTTCTGAGGTTGGATTCAAGATCTAGAAATTTATCTGTCACAAGAAGAGGCAAGATATGCATGTCAGTTCAACAAGCCAGCAAATCCAAAGTTTCAGTGACTCCACTTGAACTAGAGGATGCCAAAGAGCCACCTCTTCACTTGCACAAACCCAAGGAACCATACACCGCGAAGATTGTTTCTGTGGAGAGGCTTGTTGGTCCAAAAGCACCCGGTGAAACTTGCCACATTGTAATCGATCACGGTGGTAATGTTCCCTACTGGGAAGGTCAGAGCTATGGAGTGATTCCTCCTGTAAGTGATAACTTGTGTGGCATGATTCTATGCCCTTACTCTGATGTTCATAACTAGTTGCATTTGGTTGAAAAACTTCATTTTCCTAACGGATTTTTGGTTGTAGCCCATTTTAGATGTTAATGATAGGGAGGCGTTAGTTTCAAATAAGGTTATTAACCATATTATTCATATGTGCCTCTTTGTATTGAATATTTAGTCATTTGGTATCTTTGCTCTGTAGGGTGAAAATCCTAAAAAACCTGGGAACCCTCACAATGTTCGCCTTTACTCAATTGCATCAACGAGGTATGGAGACTCTTTTGATGGCAAGACAGCTAGTCTTTGTGTCCGTCGAGCTGTTTACTATGATCCAGAGACTGGAAAGGAGGATTCTTCAAAGGCTGGTGTATGCAGCAACTTCCTATGCAATGCCAAACCCGGTGACGAGGTCAAGATCACTGGTAGGCTACCATTTATATTTCTGTGGCTATAGAGAGATGACTCTGTTTTCTCCTTGGGAAGGAAATATCGACTCGATGTACTTTGAGAATGACCATCTCAGTTGATATACATTTGCAGGTCCTTCAGGAAAGATTATGCTTTTGCCTGAAGATGACCCTAAGGCCACTCACATAATGATCGCCACTGGTACTGGCGTTGCTCCATACAGAGGATACCTTCGGCGTATGTTCATGGAGGATGTGCCTAATTTCAGGTTCAATGGTCTTGCATGGCTCTTCCTTGGCGTTGCCAATTCAGACAGTCTCCTCTATGACGAGGAGTTCACCAAGTATCTGAAGGACTATCCTGATAACTTCAGATATGACAAAGCCCTTAGCAGAGAAGAACAGAACAAGAAAGGAGGCAAAATGTATGTTCAGGACAAGATTGAGGAATACAGTGACGAGATATTCAAACTATTGGACAATGGGGCTCACATATACTTCTGTGGTCTAAAGGGGATGATGCCCGGGATTCAAGACACCCTCAAGAGGGTTGCTGAAGAGAGAGGCGAAAGCTGGGAGCAGAAGCTCTCTCAGCTGAAGAAGAACAAACAATGGCACGTCGAGGTCTATTGAGTTTCCATTTCATTATTGTATCTTTAAGTTATTGGTTTAGTTTGCTGAACGATTCTATGCATCAAATCAAGGCAACATAGCTGATTTGGTTGGTTGTGCGTTGAACTGTTCTCAGAATAATGTTTTCTCCATAGCCTTTTGGGACCGTGGCTTGTGTTAGCTTTATGAGAAATTTCAATAACGAAGTTGGAATCTTGGGACATTGTTTGTGGCCATTTTGGACCTGTTTAGGTTTAGCAAAGACAACAAATCGAAACTTAACTGATTCCAATCCCTTTTTGTCTGAAAATCAAGATCCTTTTTTTTTATATTGGAAGAGATCAATGGGGACCAAAGCATCTGACTTACCTATGCAAATGAAGCCATCAAGATATATGATTCAAGAGAGGCAAAAGGAAAGACTTTGGAAACAGGCAAGATAATAACACAATGAAGCTTCTCGTTTTAAAAATCTCTGACACTAATTCGCTGTAAAAGTTTGAATCCTTTTGAGGGGCTTTACCATGATCTATAAGTACTGCTACAAAACTGAAAAACTTATCCATGGAAACAAGCTAAATCTGTCTACTCGAAATCTCAGGCAGATTTCAATTTGTTTGTAGCTGATGCAAGGTATGAGAGTGTCCTGTGTCCAGTGACCAACAGAAATACTCCCAAAAATGCAAGAACCTTCAGGGTCGTAAACAGGTCCAACTGCAGATGCAACAACAATTGAATTATAACGGCATATTCTATAATCTGAGTTGAACTTCAGTCCTCTGTGTGCATCTAACAAGAACAATATTTGGCTCTTATGAAGCTGTGAAATGAAAGGATGATCCAGTAAAAGGCATACCTTCAGCCAGAAAAGGGCATAGAGAAGCAGAACAGCTCCAATGCCACAGTGGAAGAGCAGGGCAAAAGTGGCAGGTCCAACAGATGAAGGGAAGTTCTTCAGATTCACACCCAATCGCAGAAGCTAAAACATAAAGGCATAGATAGGTAAGTGACGTCCTTCCATAAATAAACACAATGAACAGAAAAAGCTCCAAGCTATTTTACAGAACAACTTGGTATAAAAGAAGATGGAGATATAGGTCTCTAACTAGTTCAACGAATTCTCCAAGTTCAGTGAGAGAGAACTGACCCCAACGAGGAAACCGATAAGTGGCAAAGCAGTAAGACCCAAGAAAGCTAGTGAAAGTTCCTTTGGTGGACGTTTGTCAGGAGCCCGGAAGATGTGTGTTATCTCTGCTTTTGGCCCATATCTTGTGTAAGGGTCAGCAGGCTGTTGAGGAGGACGGGGAGCCTTCTCTGGACGTTCTGGTAGGTCTAGCTCGATATGACCAATGTTCCGCAATAGAGAATTTTCCTAGAACAAAAATGATAATATTGCCAGAGTTTTGCAGATAAATCACCAAGAGAGGAGGCAAAAAAAGAAGAAGAAAAAACAGAAAAAAAGAAGGAAAGGATGCTTACCATAGCTGCATCTCCAACAGTTAGTTGGATATCATATTTACCAGAAAGATAATAGAACTTCTCAACCAATCCAAGAAAATCCTGTTGGAAAGTGTCAAAAGTATTAGTATCAGCAACGTCAAGAACATAGTTCTTTCCATCCTGATGCTCTTCCCGAAATTTTCATCTGATTTTTAATGAACACTGCCCTGTAATTTGCTGCTGAAAACTTTTACCCATAGGTAGGCCAGCACAAAGGTATGAAAAAGCAAATTGAGATGTAGTTCAAGAAACTTAACTAGAACTATTTCAAACTTCTTCCCAGAATTCGTCACAAGAAAGATATGTTCCACCTGTGTCTCGTGTTTCAGCTTGAGAAACGCCTGTATGGGAGTAAACAAGTTAATAAAGGAATGAGACCATTGATAGAGGAACATGAAATGGACAAACCTGGTGAGGCTTAAACACATGTCCAAGAGGACTTGTTAGATGGAAGGATAAGCGTAGCTTTTGGAGGTGGTTTGCTGACAGTGATACAACTCCGTCTTTAGTTAAATTTAGCCTACAGAATTCACAAAGAGAACCAGGAAAAGAATAAATAGATAAGCACATAAAAAGCGTAAATAAAACATTTATAAGTAAAAAGGTCATAGATTTAGTATGATAAAGATCTATCAATCATAGCAGATAAAATACTAAAGCACCTTCGGATTATGTATATGACTTACTTCTCTTGCGATTCAACACTCCCAGCGTCACTTTCAAGTACAGCAATTTCAGCACTATCAATGCTAAAAATCCCCGTGACAACTACTGGAACTTTTGTTTGAGCTTCAGTTATGTATGCTTTTTCATGTTCAGAATCTTGCAGGACAATCTGGAAAGAATAAATCTCGATGTATGATAAACAGAGATACATGTAGTCCTTCGGAATTGTAAACTAACAAGGGCAATACCTCAAAAACAAAAGTATATTTCCCAACATCAAAGTTCTTGGGAAAAGAGTCCAAGAAGTGAGTTTCACTGTCAGCATCAAACTTAAGCTCCTGTCCACGAAAACTTACGAAACATTTTAATTTGTCTATACAGAGAATGCAACAGTTTTAGCAGCGCCACGGATGTAAGACAGTGATAAGAACCACCTATGTAGAAATCAATCCTCAGGAGGGTTCCTAAGGGACTTTAAAGCCCCGGGTCACTCCTCTTTTACCAGATATGGAACTCCGAGAGTTCAATGGCTTGTGAATCCTAAAAACCAACCAACAAAAAGGGGCCTACTTTTTTACCTGGCTTTCAATTGCAGAAGTACCCTTTGATCCAGAACTGAGAGCTTGAGCAAGCTTCACTCGATGAGCTGGGGCTTTGGAACCAAGCACTGTACTAACTTTAACCTATTTGCAGTTCAAGATGCATAAAAATATCACAACCCGTGAAAAAGCACCAAGAAGCTAAAATGGACACTGAAGCCAACAGAAAATATCTGGGAAATTCAAATAGTTCAATTTCTCTAAAATGCATAAACTGTAAATCTCTCTACGAGACAGGGTACACCATAAATAAAATGGAGGTGAATTCCAACATTCAGCCAGCAGGAGTTTAGTAGTTCAGGTAATCAAGCGTGCATTACATCTGAAGCCAGAAATCTACCTTCAGAGGCTCCTTTTTTGTCAATGAAATGACAGTTGATGAAAGTGATAAGATGAGCGGAACAGAGAACCTGAAATGGTAAAGAATGCCCGTAAAATAGACCGTAAACTGATAAAGAGAGTTCAACAAGGAACTTTAATTGAATGAAATTTCACTAGTTCAAGAACTTTAGAAGCTGTGTGGAGTAAATTATTTTTCATAGATAAATAAGGTTAATAATTTTTTTCCTCGAATAATTAATTTCTCCAACAGTTATTTTGTCAACAATCCAGGAAGGAGGACCATAACATTTGAGAAAATTTACTAGCATCTCAAAATGTAAAGAACAATTTTCCTTCCTCTAACAAATGCAGCCGGTTTATCCAAATGAATCAGAGATAACAGTAAAATTGACGAGTAATTGTATAATGAAGGGGGAGGAAGAGTAGCCTCACCTGTTGTTTTCCAAGCAAGCCAATGCATCTACTTGGTAGAAGAAGTCTTTGGCATCACCAGGAATTCCCACACCAAGAAAGAATTTGGCCAATCCCAAGACTTTATCCCCTGGAAGCTGCATTAGAAAAGGGGAAATAGAAGATGAAATAGCAACATCAAGTCAGTAGAACAAGGTTCAAAGAAACACTTAGTCGTAGCATACATCCAACTTTGCAGATGTAGTAGCTGCAAATGCCGCAAGTCCTCTAACAACTGATGCTGTAGTTGGGATTGGGCCTTGAATTTCTTGTGCATCAATAAATTTCTCATCAAAGTACAATGCCCCATCATCTGCAAGAGCAGAGACATATAACAAACCCACCATGAAATCAAGTCTACTAAAAAGAAAAAAAGAGTAACGCAAGGAAAAAAGTTTGTTTCTCCAATTTAGGAAGTAAACTTGTAGGATAGCAATGTAAAGAAAATCCCATGACATAGTCTATAGAACGACTATCATGACATAACCAGATAAGCGAATAACAGAAAAATGTTGTCATTGTTTCAGTAGAAGAAAATATCCAACATAAAAAGTGTAGGTAATTTCAAAGGCAAAAGCTCTCAAACTTCTATGGATAGAAATATCCACATACCATATTTTTCAATACTGTCAAAAAGCTTCAATATATCCTTCTTCAATGTCTGGATCTACAAGACGATAGACATAGGTAACAATTAACCCATATGACCACCAAGATTAATAACACTTGATATTGAATAAACAATTAGCACGACAAAAGAATAAAAACAAATGAAAGCACAATATAAAGAAGACTGAGGAGGATATTAATGATCTCTCTTGTAAATAATTTAAATTAAAACCTTGAATTTAAAATTATTGACAAGGTGAACTTTTGTTATAAAATCTACCTAGAAAATTCCAGACGAAAATACAATACCTCAACAGTTAAATCATGAGGTCCTATGGTGTATCATTTAAACTTAATCTCAATAGTGAACTGAAATGTCTAGATTACCAATGATTGATCAATCTCTGAAGGTGCTAATGAAATCACTCCAGCAAGCGTCTCGAAGGCTAAGCCTGAGACAAATAATATAAATAAAAGAAAGGAGACGTTGAACAATACAAAAAGAAAAAGAAATGGCTATGAAAATCTTCATTATAAAATTTAACATCACGAAGTAGGATGATTCTGTCAAATTGTATCTAATAATTTACCAGCAGCAAGAGTGCTTGATTCAGGATTGTTGGAGCTGTAACGCCATCTTCCATCACTCTGGCTAAGAGCCTGATACATATCCACAATATAAACCAAATACTACTAAGAAAATGAAAATAGTAGATAATCTAACTGATGACAGGAAAATGAATTTCATTTGAAGAACCTTCAATATTATTTCAAAATGGTTAAAATTTGAAACTCCCTGTACACTTCTATGGGGCAGTGTATAATGATTGACAGTTCCAAAAGAAACTTTATAGATTACCATCAAAATAGTCAATGATCTAATGATAGAAGCCCAAAGAAACAAGTGCAAACCTTGATGGAACGGAAAATCCCCTCGGCATCATCAAGACTTAAATCTGTACCAGAAATTTCCTCCTGCATTTATGAGACATTTTCAAGATGAAGAATGTGATGATAAAACCTTTAAAAAATAGAGGCAAAAAACCCAAAGATGGAAGAAAAACTGTCCTTTAATTAAATTTGCAATGAATAACCAAAATTAGTTACACTGCCCAAGAATTACTCGAAGAATACAGAGTTGACCATCATTTTCAAGACATCAACTGAAAATATTCATTAGAATTACCTTAACAAGCACCATGCCTCCGATAGAATAGTAGAAATCCAACAATGAATTGGCGTCTTTAGCACCAACTTGGAGTCGAGAAACCGTGCCCTTCAGTAAAGGAAAAGAAAGAACTGGTGAACTTGTACGACAGTTGCTGAAAAGCAAAGACTTTTTGGGGTAGAGGGAAGGAGTAACTTCTTACCTTAAGGACAGCTTCACTAGCTTTACATTTTAGAATACTATTAACTTTTAGAGCATAGAACGCATCCTTTAGAGTCGAAGAAGTTGAACTGAGGACTTTAAGCACACTCCCACAAGTTGCTGAGCTTACATCTGACTTTCTATCAATTCCAAGAATCTCTAACGTCCTCAGTGCTTCATATGCCTCCTCCAAGCTGATTAAAGTCAAAGAAACTTTACTTAAAAAGAAAAACAAGAAACTTGGCCTTACTACAATATAGAGAGCCAAACAAGGAGGAAATCAATAAGATGTAGTCCGACAAGAAACCTAAATTCAAACAACGTAATCAAGAGTTTCCTGTTTCCTGGAGGAATCAGTGAAAACCCAAACAGTGTATCAACGTTTTTTCTTTTAATTGAAAATGTTATCAAGACTGATACTTGAGTGAAATCTATGTCCAAGTTAAAGCTTACTAAACTACTACACACAATTTCCTAGTGACCTGACTTATTAGAGTGTCGAAAGAAAAATCTTGACACCACCCACGACACTGAACCCATAACAGATCAACGAGAAAACTATGACGGAAGAAAGAAATCACATTTCGAGAACCCACCTTCTATAGGATCCCTCGATCGGTGCGAGGACCTCAAGAGCCGCAGACCGATGAGAGTCCGAGATCGGTTGGAAAACTGAAGCAGCATCGCATATGGACACCGCGAGGACCAGTACCAGAAATCCTACGAGACCTCTGGCCATCGCTGCATTGGAAAATACAAACAGATGCCTCGTCAAATCCAAATTCAAACATTACGCATCTACGTTCATATTCCGCCTATTAGATCTAAAATGGAATGAAAATAAGCAAGTTTTTCACAGATCGAGAACGGATCCGTACAGGGAGACGAAGAATATCGACGTCTGGGAGTCTCGGCGGTCAACGGAGACTCTGAGGAGTGTGATCGATCTGTGGTGCGGTTCTATGGAGGAAGAAACAGAGGAGCTAAAACTGGAGAGAGAAATTTATCAGAATTATCTTGTGTCGGAATTACCCTTGGTTTTTAAGGAAACTACCCTCGAGACCCAGGACAAGACATAATGCACAAACGACGACGTCTGGCTTTGCAACAGTTAGATCAGAAACCCTAAACCTCACCTCCGTCACCGATCACCAAAACCACCACCTCTACTGTACCTCCATTTTCAGACGAAGAAGCTCCGAGTCCGAAACTTGGTTGAAGCAAAAGCATAATCCCAGTCGCGAGACCAGATTCCGTAATCGACTCGCTGAATCACCACCTTCTCCAAAGTTGCTCCGTCAGTGGAACCCCGAAGGGAAAGGCGAAGCTGAAGGCAGGTCAACCGGTCAAGCGCAACAAAGTTTCAACAACGAAAGGCGGAGTCTCCGTGGATGGAAACGATATGGTAAAAGGGAAGAGGCGGATCTCCGACGAGAAACAGAAGCTATACGATTAGTGTCTCAACGCGCCTTGCCAGTTCGCTATTTTCCGCTGAAGGAGAAGGAGAGAGAAGCCGAGCGTCATAAGCTAGGGTTAATCTGCGAGGAGACCCAAATGAGACGAGCCACCATGGGAGTTTCTGATGAGCCTTTACCAATGGGCACGCCGGGATTGGATCTCATTTTGGCTTGTAGACGCAGAGAAGATACCAAAGTATGAGCTGACGGTGGAGGATGGGAGTAGGCTAGCAAAGGATTACAGTCGGGTGCTGATGAAACGGCACATGCGAGACAAGCTGCGGCGTCTAATCTGCTGAAGATGAAGAAGGCTGCCATGGAGGCATTACCAGAGAAGCTGAGGGATGCGGCGCTGGTACTGGACTTAACACTTTTTCCGCCTAATCGATTCATGGCGACTCTGACACCTCCGATTGAAGGGTATCTCGAGAAGGTGATGGAGGCGACTAAGAAGAGCTCGGGTAAAGAGAAGTTAAGATGATGCAAAAGGTTAGAGATTTCATCTTATGGTTATTCATGGTGAAACTGTCTTGCTTATAGATGGATTATGCAACTAGGATTTTGATGAACAGAAAGAAAGATTTAGGATTCAGGATTCAACAGTCTGTTCAAAAGCAAAGGCTAGTTAATTGATAGCATTTAGCAATTTGTGGGAAGCTCCTTTTGAATCATATGTATGGATGGTTGAATATCCTGTAGATTATCTCTTCATTGTTTGTTATTGTTCTTTGGTAATCTTATGCATATATACATATATATATGATCGGTTCTTGTGAGATTTAGGTTTAATCTTTAGGAAACTAAAGAGCTTTATGTTGTTGAAGCAAGATTTGGATTAGTGTATTGTGAACTTAAAGGTCAGATCTTTAGCAGAATTTTGAACTTGCTGTTCATTCTTTGTCCAGTTGGGGCAATTGCAGGATGAGAAGCAACAAGACAGAATGCCAAAGACAATACCTGAGGAAGTTATGTTCAGAAGTTAGAAGCTTGAATATGTATGTGCAGAATTTGGCTCATTGACTTGGAGATCATTCTGATGCACTTGTTGTTTCTATGTAGCTAGAGAATTAAGTATACTTGTAACTAAACTGAGTCTTATTGTATCTCTAGATTCTTCCTCTTGTCTCGTGTGGCTTTGTTTCCATCACAATTTTCCCTTTGCATTGGGAACTAATCTAAGCTTCGTTTACAAATAATTTTCCCCGACGACAAATAAATATAAGGGAAATTATGATTTTAGTCTGATTCACCTTGATTTTGAACTTCAACTGATTTTTTTTTTTTTACTTTTAGTTTTCATTCGATTTTTCTATCAACTATAAAAAATCAACTTGAAACGTTTTCCGTTAACTATCTATTAACTGGTCCGATTTTGATCTAAATCCAGTCTGATTTAGGTCTAATTTGATCTGATTTTAATCAGAGTCTTGATTCGATTTTAACATGAATGTTGACCCAATTACATTTTAAAATATTAAATTTTAGACAATTAGATGTGAATTTACTACACATATAAACAATAAATATTAATTTTTGGAATAATTTCATCAAATCAAGTTAACCGTATTGGATTAATTGATTTTGAGTTAATTTTTGGATTCCATTTAGTTAATTGTATCAAAATCGGATCAAATCGAGTTAATCAAACCGATTTAATTGATTTCAAGTAAAAAATTGGGATGAGTTAGTTAATTGTGTTTAAATCGGATCAATTAAACCGATCTGATTAATTCAATCTTGAACCGATTCTAATGCAATTTTTTATTATTTTTAATTCGTTTAGATTTTGAAGATTTAATGTTTAAATAATCATATATGAATTAATGTTTTTTTTTTGGATAATTGCGTCAAAATCAAGTTATCGTATCAGTTTACTTATTTCGAGTCAAAAATTGGGTTCAATTTTATTAATGACATCAAAATTAGATTGAAATCGAGCTAATCAAATCAATTTAATTGGGTTCGATTCTAAAATTGGGTTTGATTTGGTTAATTGCATGTAAATTGGATTAATAAAATTAATCCGATTAACCCGATTTTGATACAATTAACTAAATTGTACTCAATTTTTATTCGAAATCAATTAAATCGATTATATTAACTTGATTAGATGCAATTGTCTAAAACATTAACACTAATTGTTCATCTGTGTAGTTAATTCACATATAATCATTTAAAAACTAACATTTCAAAACCGAGACAAATTAGGTCAAAATTGGTTAAAAATCGGGTCAAAATTGATTTTAAACTCGGGTTAAAATCGGATTGGATTCAGGTCAAATCAGTCAATTCGAATCAAAATCAGGTAGATCTTGGATTTTAATCCGAAAAAATGAATTTATCAAAATTTTTAACGAATAGTTAATGGAATAGGTTTAGACAAATTTTTTATAATTGAAGAGGATCGGATAAAAACGAAAAGTCGAAGGGAATTCTAAAGTAAAGTGGGAATTGCACTAAAACAAAATTGTTAAGTGAGAGGAAATAGATTTTCCTTAAATATAAACCATTCTCTTTTACATGTAATGTTGTGGGTGTCTTTAAAATGGCGGCTACGATTTTTTACAAATGATATGCCTGGCAAATTGGTTCACATCAATTACATTTGGTTAGTGATCCATGAGACTTTACTATCAGTCTGAATGCTGACAAAAAATGGAATTTAAACATTGTTCAATGAGAATAAAAACATTAGCAACAAAATGAGCCTTTGGTTGATTTGGAGACGTAAAAAAACTTCCTTGGTATTGTTTGGTATTGGGATTCTTGCCTTCTTTGTTTTCACTTTTCATCAGCCTCGAGATGTTCATTTTCATTGCTCTTCCGTATGTAAAAATAAGTACAACACGAGTAAATCGTAAGGGTCGCTATAAGAGCAGCGAGTATATATATGTAATATATCCTACATAACTTATCCAAATCTCAACTTATAACTCAGCCGAAAAAGAATCAAAACATCCATGCCATTGAAGCTAAAATCTCTCATGAAAGCCTCAAAGGATGTATTGCAACACCATTTTGTGCCGATTTTATGCTGCCCCACCTTCCCAGTCGTGGTTCCTATCAGTCATATTTCCACAAACCCAACTGTCAAGATCTTGCAATATGACAAAGAAAAGGCACAATGAGGTTTTACGTAGGAGATAAAACATACCCGTCCAACTCCAGCGATCAGAAACTGACCCGATTTAGCAAAAGCCAACGAGTTCACGAATCCAGACTGCAAGAACATGAGCAAGCGTGAGAATGTATTGTACTTGGCATAAAGAAAAAAAACTATCACTACCATAAAGCTTGTAATCGACATTTATCATGATAATCATTTGAGGTTAAAGATTGCACTAAAGATTCCACTGTTCTTCTACTAAAACAACAGCATAAACCATATGGAAGGCTAACTAGACTTACCAGTGGAAGATTGTACAAAGGCTGGATGGCTTTGGATTCACTTTCAATAGCCCATAAACGCACAGAACCATTACCAGCTCCAGATGCAGCAAGATCACTACCTCTACAAACAGAGACAGAGCTGACCCAAGAATATGCTGATGAACAATTATAGTTGCCTGGATCATGATCACCGTTTTCTAGGAGCAAGAAAATAAGATATGAGTTTTTAGGGTAGAGGGATTTGCATAGAGAAAGCTGAAGCAGTGAATATGCAACAAAGAAATACAAATTTTTGGAGAGCACTTTATACGAAACGATGAAAAAATAATCTATGGAGATGGACAGAACGTTATACTCAGATGCAACAGAAACTAATTGGTAACAAGGAAGAAAGAGGTAGACTATCTGCTTATAACAGCGGTATTCTTGAGATCTAAACAGAAACTAAATTATGTTACCTAAACTTCCATTGTTGGTCACTTCACCATCTGCAACAGGATGGGCACCTTTTACAACGTAAACTGGTTTCTTTCGAAGCATTGTCCAAAGTGCAATTGTTCCATTATCTGAACCGGATAAGAACTCATCATTATTGATGAAACGGCAGCATTCAAGATTTGATGCAGGCGCACGGAAGACTAAACGAGACTCCTCAGGCACCTATCAACCATATCACAAACCAACATTTACATATATTAAAGATGCATATGACGCTTTCTGCTACAACTTTCACAAGGCAGAAAACTTATACCTTAAACAACTGCATTGTCCTGTCACGTCCAACAGTGATTACACGCTCCTTTCGTAGAGCGTCAATATTTAAAACTTCATCCTGATGCCCAAATAATGTACTTATATATGATTTATCTTCAGCATTCCATATCTTGACTGTTCGATCATATGAACCAGAAAAGAGTTCTACAGTTCCTTGTCTGAAGCATAGGCAAGAAACAGGTCCTCGATGACCTGGAAATGCCTGTAAACATCATAATCCCAGAATGAGGGCGAGCAAAAGAACGATGCAGTCAAATATAAACCAGAAAAAAAAAAACAGCAGCCAATGTTAACAACTGTGTTACCTGTACATGCTCTCGAGTACGGGTGTCCCACAGATGAATATGGCGATCCAAACCTCCAGTTGCCAAATAACGACCATCAAAGCTAACAGCTAAAGCTAAAGTTTCTCGACTGTGCTTTCTGTTCTGAGATACCGGATCCTTTACCCCATGCGACTTCAGAACTTCATCACTAGGCCACGTATATTTTTCGCGCTTTCCGGAAGATAAATCCCAGTGAAATATAGCACCATCCATTGAAGCTGAAAACCCCCTTGAATCATCATCGGATAGGGCTACCGCTGTAACAGATTGCCGGTGCTTGTATATAAAACTAAACCCATCTGTGCTCTCTGGTTCTTGAACCCTGATAATGAGAATTACACAGTATGAATACCTTAATCAATCTCCAGACCCGAATGCACCTTTCTCAAAAAAAAAAAGTTCCACAGAAAATAAAAGAGCTAACTCGTAAAAAGAAGATATTTGGACACAATGGTCAAGCAATCTCACTGCTTTAGACCAGTGCCTGGAAGACGTTACAAGGAAAAAATTGATAAGAATGTATAATCACATTCCTCCTCATCTCGATTTCTACTATGACGAACAAAATTGAAAAGTTCGAGTAAACACGAACTACGAAATTCTCATGGAATACCCATCTCCTCTTATTCAGAAACATCAATTCTCAATTTTTACCTCGAAGCAATGGCTCTGCGAACACGGCCGCTATCCTCGAGCTGCTCCTGCATCAGAGCCTTCGCAACAAGAGAATCCCTCACACCATCCTGCTCTTCTCTATCTTCTTCTTCGTCCCGTTCCTCCATCTCCCTACTCTTCGCGTCCCTTATTCTCCTCAGCGTCTCCTCTGCCAATCTCTTCCGTCTCTCGCCCGCAGTCTCATAGGCAAACTCATCCTCTTCCTCTTCCTTCTCCTCCTCGTCGCCGCTTCCTCCGCCGTTAAGTCCGTTCTCCTCCTCGTCGGACTCAACGGACTCGATATCGTCATCATCGTAAACGACTTTCCTCCGCTTCTTCGAGTCTTCCTCGAAGAATGGGTCGCGTTCGATCGAACCACTTTTGCCGACTCTTCTCAGGACAAAGCCTTTCTTCTTATGCTTCATGTCTCTGAGCCTGCAAACAGCGAGCGATCGGGGCGGGATTTCTAGGGTTTAACGTCAGGGTTTAGTGGCGCACTGGTCAGGAACAAGGAGATGACTAATAGCTTTAGGGGCTCTT